>JAVJIF010000318.1:0-98988 GCA_038442645.1 Agave tequilana | reverse complement strand
TTATCATGATGGTACCAGGAAGGAGGGAGCCAGCACTCCCCTCGGTCGCCTGGAGGCCCACAGGTCAGACCGGAAATTTAGTTGCACAACATACCTAATACCACTGTAACATGAACATATATTGATAGCCGCATATTCCCCCGACCCGATGCAAATTGTCTTATTTTATGAATTCTTTAGATAATTATCAGGTTTCGGGAACGACAGAGCAAGTCGGAAAATATCATGAAGACAGGAGTATCAGGAGTACAATCGTACTATCATGTAAATCAATTGGAAAATCATGAAGTCCGGTTATCATTCCCGTTATCGTGATAATTATGAGAGTCATGTGTGTCATGCCTGGTGTCAAGAGATAGCATGACAAAGGGGTGATATTTGTCAAGTAACATGCCATGAAATAACACTATATAATACATGTCCCGAGTATAAGGTTCATTTCCAAGAAAGTGATTAACCACAGCAATAGCCAAAATTAGTCGACTAGGGGAAAGCAATTAGTCGACTTAAAGAGGAGTTAGTCGACTATAGAGAAGGAAAAGTCGACTAATGGGTTGCGTTTTCAAAGAGTTGCGTTTTCAGGAGAAAAAGTTAGTCGACTAGAAGAAGGGGTTAGTCGACTAATAGGCTGCGTTTCACAAGACTGCGTTTCATAAGGCCGCGTCTCACAAGTCCGCGTCTTGTCACAAGTCCGCGTCTCACAAGTCCGCGTCTTCAGAAAGAAAGTTAGTCGACTAGGGCAATGAGTTAGTCGACTAATAGAGTCGCGTCTTCAGAAGAGAAGCTGCGTTTCACAAGAGTTAGTCGACTATAACAAAAGGATAGTCGACTATAAAGGGTTTCTAGTCGACTAATGACTGGGTCAAGTCGACTAACAGAGTTAACAGAGAGCAGAATTATCCTTTAAGTGTTGTGCTCGTTGATATGAAAATACAAGTGATTGTTCATGTCTTGGCGAGTAGAATTACTCGCCTAAAACTGATCCTGTGATGAGCCACGCAGAGAAGCTCGGCCCCAATCCAAGAGGAGGGTACCGGCCCGAGTCTTGCCGCCATGAATGCACGGCCCACAATCCAAAAGGAGTTGGCCGGTCTTCACAAGTTGATGGAGAGGGTTGTGGTAGTTTGGAGAAGATGGAGGTGCAAGTCTAGTTCACCATGTCAAAACGGATTTTGCAAACGTTGTTGCGGGGGACGAATCTATAGTCCGTTGGAAAGAGGTCGACGAGGAGGTGAAGGTGGTATGCTTGGTGGTGACTACGGTGGTGCAGGTGGTGGTGGAGATGGTGGTGAAGCTTGGTGAAGAAGATGGGTTCTTGGATGTTTCTTGGTGAAAGAGGTTGAAGAAGATGGTGTTTGTGTTGGAAATGGAGGAGGAGATGAGGGAGAATGAGGTGGAGGGATTTGTGGTGGAGAAAATGGTTTGGTGGGTGGTGGTAATGGCCGGCCAAGGGGAGTTTGGTGGCTGCACTTGCTGTTGAAGCTTGCTGGAAATGGAAGATGGGAGGAGAATAATGAAAGAGAGAGAAGGTGGGAGTGCATGTGACTATTTATATAAGGGTAAAGTATTATTATTACTAACATGCCCTCCATTCAAATCAAGAAACGCAAGAATGGAGGCTTGCGTCTCCATTCAAATGAGGCCCGCGTCTGGGCTAAGAGCTGGACGCGGAGATTCTGCTGCGTTCAAAAAGGAGAAAATACAAATTCGCGTTTAAGAAGAGACAAAAAGTATGGTGATTGGACTTGAGTTGATTAGCCCATAAGCATTTAATGCAGCAAGGGAAGGTCTCCGCATTAATTGCTGAGTCCAGTTGGCAAAACTCGCATTTGAGGAAGGAGAGAAAAATGGGAAAAAGAGAAAAGTGGAATACTTGGATAAATTCTCGGTATCTGGGAAAATACCGAAAATTCCAGAAATGTCCAAAAATTGAAGTATCTCAAAAAGTCTCCCAAAAATTCTCAAAAATAATAAATATTATATAAAGATTTTTGGTGAAATCGTTTTCTCAGAAATTCAATTCCATTTTCAAAATAAAAATCCTGGGATCTACTGTGAACGGTGTCTACACCGGGTAGGCTGGATTTTTGATAAAATCTGAAAAATCTCAGAAAATGCCTGAAGGAAGAAAATAATTTTAAGAAGGAATGTGAAAGCGGAATCCAAAATTTGATTTCAATTGTGAATTAAAATTCCTGGAATCAACCAGTGATACTGGCCGACACCGGTTTTGAAGATTTACAATTTATTCCGAAAAATCCAGAAATCATGAAAAATCTAGAATATTAAAAAATAATATTTGAAACTAAAATTAGTCAATTCTGAATACAAAACAGATCAAATCATGCAGTAACTGCTATATGAGTAAGTATTTAAATAGCAGAAAATAAATAAAATAATAATAATAAAATGCACCAAAAATCAGGATACGTAACTGTGCACGTATACCGAGGATGGGGTGTTACAATCTATCCACCTTACAAAAAAATTTCGTCCTCGAAATTTCAGGAAGGGGAAGATGACGGTAGAGAGAATAGGAAGAAAGGGTTTTACCAACTAAGTTGAAAATAGTTGAGGGTAACGCTCACGAATAACGTCCTCCCTCCCGTTCCCATGTGGCTTCTCCTGGCACATGCCTATTCCAAGAAACCAATACTAATGGTATTGCCTTATTCTTCAGTGTTTTGATACTTTTGTCCAGGATGGCCATCGGTTGCTCTTTATAAGACAGATCTGACTGTAGTTCCAGTTAGGAGTGATCTAGAATGTGACTCTCATCCTTGACATACTTCCTCAACTGTGATACATGGATACATTATGTACTCCTTCTAAAGATGGCGGTAATGCCAATCGGTAAGACACATCTCCCACACGATCCGAAATTTCGAATGGGCCGATGTATCTCGGACTAAGTTTTCCACGAGTACCGAACCGGATTACCCCTTTGGTGGGTGATATCTTCAAAAATACATGATCACCTGTTCTGAATTCCAACTGTCTTCTATTAGTGTCTGCCCAACTCTTCTGTCGGCTCTGTGCTGCCCGGAGATAATCTCTGATAATTCGGACTTTGTCTGTTGTCTGAACTAGAATGTCTAGTCCCATAAGTCTTCTTTCACCGACTTCGTCCCAACATATCGGTGACATGCATTTCCTTCTGCCATACAATGCCTCAAATGGGGCCATTTTGATACTAGCCTGATAGCTGTTATTATAAGAGAATTCTACCAAATGAAGATAGTCTTCCCATGACCCTCTAAATTCTATCATGCAGGCTCGTAACATGTCTTCAAGGATCTGGATAGTCCGTTCAGATTGTCCGTCTGTCTGGGGGTGATATGAAGTACTGAATTTCAGACGAGTTCCTAAATTTTCTTGGAGACTTTCCCAGAAATGTGATCGAATCTCGTGTCTCTATCTGACACGATACTAACTGGAACTCCATGTAGACAAACAATTTCTTTTATATATTTTTCTGCAAGAACTTCTGTTGACTGACCTACTCTGAAAGGTAGGAAGTGAGCTGCTTTTGTGAGGCGGTCAATGATTACCCATACTGCATTATTACCCTTAGGACTGCGAGGTAGTGCTGTGACAAAATCCATGGTGATATGTTCCCACTTCCACTCGGGTATTGGCAAGGGCTGAAGAAGTCCAGCTGTTCTCTGGTGTTCTATCTTTACCTGCTGGCAAAACTAAGCACTTGGCCACATGCTGGGCTATCTCCCTTTTCATGGCATTCCACCAGAACTTCTGTTTCAAGTCCTGATACATTTTATTTCCTCCTGGGTGTATGGAATAGCCGAACTATGTGCCTCTGCCAAAATTTTCTGTCGGACTTCTCCTTGGGGGACACAAATTCTGTTACCAAAATATAATGCGTTGTCTGAATGAATACGGAGGTCAGTTCTCAATCCAGCTTCTATTTGAGCTTTGAATTTCTGCAATCTGGGGTCTTCTTTTTGAGCTTCTTTAATCTCATCCATCAGGGTTGATTGAATCTGAAAGGTCATCAACTGTCCCGTTTTATCAATTCCTTGTACTATCATCAAGTCCAATTTTATGATATCCTGAATCAACTCCTTCTGTTGCGTAAGTTGCACTAGCATTTTATTCTCTGGCTTCCTGCTCAATGCATCTGGTACTGTATTGACTCTGCCTGGATGATACTGTAAATCTATATCATAATCTGCCATTAATTCAAGCCACCGTCTCTGTCTCATGTTTAATTCTTTCTGCGTGAAAATATACTTTAGACTCTTGTGATCAGTGTAGATTAGCACCTTGTCTCCCAGAAGATAATGTCTCCAGATCTTCAATGCGAATATTACAGCTGCCAGCTCTAAGTCATGAGTTGGGTAATTTCTCTCATGTGTTTTCAGTTGCCTGGATGCATACGCTATGACATGATCATGCTGCATTAATACACACCCCAGGCCTTTTCCGGATGCATCACTGTATATAACATCCCTCCTCTTCCTGAGGGAGTCCTCAAGACTGGAGCTGTAATGAGTCTTTTCTTTAATTGTTCAAATGCTGCGGTACATTCCTCCGTCCATATATATTTTTCTCCTTTCCGGGTGAGCTTCGTTAACGGGGCTGCAATCTTAGAAAAATCTTGACAAAGCGCCTGTAATATCCGGCCAATCCAATAAAACTCTTAATTCTGTTACTGTCCTTGGAATTGGCCAGTCCTTTACTGCCTGAATTTTACTAGGGTCTACTGAAATTCCTTCTTCTGAAATTAGTGTCCAAGGAAGGCCACACTATTTAACCAGAAATCACATTTGCTTTGCTTAGCATGAAGTTGTTCCTGTTGGAGAGTCTGTAACACTATTCTCAAGTGGTCTGCATGCTCTCTGTCGTTCTTCGAATAGATCAAGATGTCATCTATAAAAACAACTACAAACTGATCCAAATATGATGAGAACACTCTGTTCATCAAATCCATGAAAACTGCAGGGGCATTGGTGACTCCGAAGGGCATAACTAGAAACTCATAATGGCCATAACGAGTTCTGAACGCTGTCTTTGGAACGTCTTCTTTCTTTACCTTTAGCTGATGATACCTATTGCAAATCCATCTTTGAAAATACTCGAGCTCCATGAAGCTGATCAAACAGATCATCAATTCTTGGTAAGGGGTACTTGTTCTTGATGGTAACCTTGTTTAACTCTCTGTAGTTTATACACAACCGCTTACCACGTCCTTTTTGTTTGCTAAGAGCACTGAGCTCCCCATGGTGAAGCACTTGGTCTAATCAATCCCTTGTCAGAATATTCTTGTAGCTGCGTCTTTAGAATTTCTAACTCAGTGGGTGCCATTCTGTATGGAGCTTTGGATATCGGAACTGTGCCTGGAAGGGTATCAATGGAGAACTCAATTACCCTATCGGGTGGAAGTCCTGAGATCTCCTTAAATACTTCTGGAAACTCATTCCAAACTGTACTCTCTTCTTCTGGATCTCACCAGCAGTCATCTGTGCTTTTTCCTTGGTAGGTTTGTGTTCTCCTTCAAATTGGAATTCAGGCTGAAGTGGTATTCTGAAAATACTTTCTTTTTCGACAATCAATGACTGCATGGTATTTACTGAGCCAAGTCATGCCTAAGATTACGTCGTACCCTTTAGTATCTAGTACGAGCATATCCACTGTTAATGTCCTGTCACACAGTTCCACCGGACAATTTACACAAACTCTATTAGAGATGACTACTCCGTTACCGGTACTTATCTCCCACTGGTGGTCTAAATATTCAACAGGTATAGAGTTCAAAGCAATGAAACTATCTGATATGTAGCAATGAGAAGCGCCAGAATCAAAGAGGGCTAAGACAGGTTTAGAGTGCACCATAATCTTACCTGTTACCACTTCTCCAGAAGTTTGGGCCTCTTCCGCTGTCAAGTTGTAGGCTCGTCCTCTTCCACGACCCGCTGCAGTTCTGACTCCCCTCTGGACTGGGCGGATAACTTGTAGTGGGGAGGGGGAAGGGCCTTCCTAACCATTGGTCCCTGGTTCCTCTGTCCATCTGGCCCTGGAAGTGCTGACAATGCTTGGTTGACCATTCCCATTCTTTTGTGGGGACAGACTTCTATTGAATGATCACGGGAACCACATACCAGGCATAACCCATTTGCCCTACGGCAATTTTGTCGAGAGTGACCTGGTTTCTGGCAATAGCTACAAAAAGAAAATGGTTGGGTTACTGGAAAGGGGGCTGGTCGAAATGGTCGTCTCATGGTTGGGATCCTTGCTGTTCTGAATGGACCTCCTCTCCCTGTTTGTGGAAATGGCCTCTTCATGGTCTGATTCCTTATCATGTTAGATTTCCCTCTCTCCAGTCCTCGCTCCACCTCCCGAGCTATGGTGAGGACTTGGGAATAAGTTTTCAGCTGTTGGGGCATTAAGAGGATTTGAATGTCCATTTGTAAACCCTGTTGGAACCTACTCGCCCGCTTTTCCTCATCAGCCACCATATATGGAGCAAAGCGGCTCAGCCTCAAGAACTCAGCGGCATACTCATCCACAGACCGGTTCCATTGTTGAAGTCGGATGAACTGTTCTTCCATTTCTTTCTGAGCTGTGGCAGGGAAAAATCTACTATAGAAGCTTTGAGAAAACTGGTCCCAAGTGACAGGTTTCTCCAGTCTCGCTTCTTCAGCTAGCCACCAGGTCTTGGCTACATCCTTTAGTTGAATCTTGGCGACCTCCACTTGATTTTCTTTTGGGACCCCGGGCTGCGTTCAACAGATCTGTGGTGTCAATCAGCCATTGTTCAGCATCTAGTGGTTTCTCTCCTCCCGTGAATATCGCCGGTTGCAACCGCCTAAAGTCTGATACGTTCCCCGGTCTTTGTTCCTTAGGAGTTGCTAACTCTTGCCGAAGGAGTTCTGTCTGCTGTTGCTGATTCTCCATCATAGTCTGGATAACCCTTAGAATCTCAACATTCTCTCCCGCGGGTCCATTTGATGCTTGCCCGGAGTTGTTACGACCCGTCCTTCTATCCATACTTATGTTGGTAAAAAGGAGACTGGAAACTGGAAATGGAAGGATTTTAGGACACAAAGAAAGGAATCAAAAAGGACTAGATAACTTTGTACATTGTAGTTGGCAATGGCAAATTCCATTTGCTGCTTGATTGTACTATAGGTGTGAGAGCCTAGGCTCTGATACCAACCTGTGACTCCCCGATCCCACGGGTACGGGGACGTCACTGCGACGTACATACGCAGGTCAGAAGTACCCTCACGTATATACGCTAAGCATCAGTACAAGCAAGAATCAGAGTACGACAAACGTAGCGTCCATTCATATGCCAACATAAGAAGTACAAAGTACAAGGTTATCATAGGATGTGACATACTATTACATATCACATGCATCATATATCACAGCCAAGCACAAAAGTACGATTTACAATATGATTACAAGATGCTCACGAGCTGAAGGAAGGTCCCGCGAGCTAAAAAGGAAAGTCTGGCACAACAGAAACCGAGACTAGTCAGCCTGCTCGGAAAGGAAAGCTTGATCTTCCACAGAAGGCTCCACCTCAATCCAAGGTCCGGAACCTGAACATACAAATTCAAGGGAGTCAGGACCTCCCAAACAAGTTATCAGGTTACGGCCGAGTGGCATAAGAAATAAGAGTATGAGAGTTGGTACAACATCATGAGTAAACAGCCAGCAAGTAAAGGAAGTACGACATGTTATAAACGAAAGGCATTGGATAAGCTTAAGTTACGGCCTCATGAGACTAGTACCTCGAGGGAATAATCCAAACAAGGAAACCCTCATCTATATACCTTCATCTCATGTCACCGTAATCCAAGCGCATCCAACACCCATAGTTAATGTCCTTTATTATTATTATTATTATTATTATTATTATTACTTACTCGTCTTACCCTGATATCTAGCTATGTGAACTAGCATCCCAGCACACATAGAGCCATATCCAAGTAAAGCAAGATTGTTATTGGAAACCAGCGGGGGTAACACGAACTATGTTTACAGTGGGTCCCGTGCATACCCGGGACACGGCCCAGGATTGTTCCGTTGCTTGGTGGACGGAACCAGCCGCAAGGCTAACAGGAGGGACTTATGTATGCCCTTATCATGATGGTACCAGGAAGGAGGGAGCCAGCACTCCCCTCGGTCGCCTGGAGGCCCACAGGTCAGACCGGAAATTTAGTTGCACAACATACCTAATACCACTGTAAACATGAACATATATTGATAGCCGCATATTTCCCCCGACCCGATGCAAATTGTCTTATTTTATGAATTCTTTAGATAATTATCAGGTTTCGGGAACGAACAGGAGCAAGTCGGAAATATCATGAAGACAGGAGTATCAGGAGTACAATCGTACTATCATGTAAATCAAATTGGAAAATCATGAAGTCCGGTTATCATTCCCGTTATCGTGATAATTATGAGAGTCATGTGTGTCATGCCTGGTGTCAAGAGATAGCATGACAAAGGTGATATTTGTCAAGTAACATGCCATGAAATAACACTATATAATACATGTCCCGAGTATAAAGTTCATTTCCAAGAAAGTGATTAACCACAGCAAATAGCCAAAATTAGTCGACTAGGGGAAAGCAATTAGTCGACTTAAAGAGGAGTTAGTCGACTATAGAGAAGGGAAGTCAACTAATGGGTTGCGTTTTCAAAGAGTTGCGTTTTCAGGAGAAAAGTTAGTCGACTAGAAGAAGGGTTTAGTCGACTAATAGGCTGCGTTTCACAAGACTGCGTTTCATAAGGCCGCGTCTCACAAGTCCGCGTCTTGTCACAAGTCCGCGTCTCACAAGTTCGCGTCTTCAGAAAGAAAGTTAGTCGACTAGGGCAATGAGTTAGTCGACTAATAGAGTCGCGTCTTCAGAAGAGAAGCTGCGTTTCACAAGAGTTAGTCGACTATAACAAAAGGATAGTCGACTAATAAAGGGTTCTAGTCGACTAATGACTGGGTCAAGTCGACTAACAGAGTTAAACAGAGAGCAGAATTATCCTTTAAGTGTTGTGCTCGTTGATATGAAATATAAGTGATTGTTCATGTCTTGGCGAGTAGAATTACTCGCCTAAAACTGATCCTGTGATGAGTCCAACGCAGAGAAGCTCGGCCCCAATCCAAGAGGAGGGTACCGGCCCAGAGTCTTGCCGCCAATGAAGTGCACGGCCCACAATCCAAAAGGAGTTGGCCGGTCTTAACAAGTTGATGGAGAGAGGTTGTGGTAGTTTGGAGAAGATGGAGGTGCAAGTCTAGTTCACCATGTCAAAACGGGATTTTGCAAACGTTGTTGCGGGGGACGAATCTATAGTCCGTTGGAAAGAGGTCGACGAGGAGGTGAAGGTGGTATGCTTGGTGGTGGCTACGGTGGTGCAGGTGGTGGTGGAGATGGTGGTTGAAGCTTGGTGAAGAAGATGGGTTCTTGGATGTTTCTTGGTGAAAGAGGTTGAAGAAGATGGTGTTTGTGGTTGGAAATGGAGGAGGAGATGGAGGAGAATGAGGTGGAGGGATTTGTGGTGGAGAAAATGGATTTGGTGGGTGGTGGTAATGGCCGGCCAAGGGGAGTTTGGTGGCTGCACTTGCTGTTGAAGCTTGCTGGAAATGGAAGATGGGAGGAGAATAATGAAGAGAGAGAAGGTGGGAGTGCATGTGACTATTTATATAAGGGTAAAGTATTATTATTACTAACATGCCCTCCATTCAAAATCAAGGAAACGCAAGAATGGAGGCTTGCGTCTCCATTCAAATGAGGCCCGCGTCTGGGCTAAGAGCTGGACGCGGAGATTCTGCTGCGTTCAAAAAGGAGAAATACAAATTCGCGTTTAAAGAAGAGACAAAAAGGTATGGTGATTGGACTTGAGTTGATTTAGCCCATAAGCATTTAATGCAGCAAGGGAAGGGTCTCCGCATTAATTGCTGAGTCCAGTTGGCAAAACTCGCGTTTGAGGAAGGAGAGAAAAAATGGGAAAAGAGAAAGTGGAATACTTGGATAAATTCTCGGTATCTGGGAAAATACCGAAAATTCCAGAAATGTCTAAAAATTGAAGTATCTCAAAAAGTCTCCCAAAAATTCTCAAAATAATAAATATTATATAAAGATTTTGGTGAAATCGGTTTTCAGAAATTCAATTCCATTTTCAAATAAAATCCTGGGATCTACTGTGAACGGTGTCTACACCGGGTAGGCTGGATTTTTGATAAAATCTGAAAAATCCCAGAAAATGCCTGAAGGAAGAAAATATAATTTTAAGAAGGAATGTGAAAGCGGAATCCAAAATTTGATTCCAATTGTGAATTAAAATTCCTGGAATCAACCAGTGATACTGGCCGACACCGGTTTTGAAGATTTACAATTTAATTCCGAAAAATTCCAGAAAATCATGAAAAATCTAGAATATTAAAAAATAATATTTGAAACTAAAATTAGTCAAATCTGAATACCAAACAGATCAAATCATGCAGTACTGCTATATGAGTAAGTATTTAAATAGCAGAAAATAAAATAAAATAATAATAATAAAATGCACCAAAAATCAGGATACGTAACTGTGCACGTATACCGAGGATGGGGTGTTACAGGTACATGGACATCCTACATTTCCAAACAACAATGTTGGAAGGGTCAAAGCTAGGTGGGGTCATGAAGTCCATGGCAAACTATATGAGTGTGCAAACAAGCAAATGCAAACAATAGATTAGCAAGCAAATGGATCTCACTCCTAGGATGTTAAGCCTAATATCAGGAGCACTAGCTCTGATACCAATTGAAAAACACCTAGAGGGGGGGTGAATAGGTGTAAGTGCTAATCTAGAAATCAAATGCAAACTAAATGTAGAAGCTAAACAATTCTTGCAACACACTTAATACAACACACAAGTGTAGCCGAATTCCCCGTGAAGGGCTCTGAACTAACTCCTCTTGATTCCCCTTGAATGGGTTGAGGTGCTATGTGAAGCTCTTGTGGTTAAGTATAAGTGAGGCACATACAAACAACCAAGCATACAAGAGATATAGCAATATGAAATTGCAAGATACAAATGCAAGCAATCAAGATGAATGTACTGATTGAAGATGCTTTGCACAAATGAAATAGAGAGAGAGTAAGAGAGATAATGGATCAAACGCAAAGGCCAAGATATGTTTCGAGGTTCGAGCACCTTGCTCTACATTCCCGCCTACACCACCGTGTAGGATTTCCAATCCACTATCTCCTACCGAGGGAACCTTCACCGAGAAGGATTTGTTGCAACACTAGGAGTACCAAACTCCTCTCTCAATCAACCACCTCACAACCGAGGGGTAAGCCAACAACCAACACCTCTACCGAAGAGGTTTACAATCTCCAAGCTCCACCTCTCACTAGAGGGAGCAAACAACAACCAAACACAATCACCTCTATCTAAGAGGGATCCAAACCAATACCACTCCGATCAACCTCTACCAAAGAGGGATACAACAAGATAAGGAGGGTTTACAACTTAGAGGCTCAACAACCTCAAACAATCTCTCTTTTTCTCTTTTCCACAAAACAAGATCCTAATAGATTAGGATAGAAGATATGGCTCAAGTGTGAAAAAACAAAGTGTTTTGATCAAAGAAAATCTCTTGGGAAAATACAAATTGATATAGAAATGAAGAACAAGAAACTAATTCCCAAAATCCTATTTTCTTTGAAAATAACAAACACTTTAAAACAAATAAGATTGGAAGCTTAAAGCCTAAAAATACTTTTGAAAACTTGTTTTAAACTCTGGGAAAACTGTGATTTTTCTCTTGAAAAAAACCTTAGCCAAAATCTTAAAGAGTTGGGGTTTTATAGGCCAAACCAGAAACTAGCCGTTAGGCTGACGTGGCAGCCTGACAGGCTACCGGTCGACCAGCCCGGTCGACCGCCAACGGTCAGAAATATGACCGTTGGGCAAAATCGGTGGACCGCCCAGTCGACCCAAATAAACAGAGAGCACTGCTCTCAGTTACGGTCGACCCGCTCGGTCGACCGGCAAACTGCCAGTCAGGGCGTGCACGTCTGTGCACGTCGGTCGACCCAGCCGGTCGACCGACTTCAGCCCTAGTCGACTTGTCATTCGACTAGTCGACTTGGTTGAAGCCTGGAACAAAAATCTGGGTCAAAAAACATGTTAAAATATTTTCTAAAAATCTTTTATCTCTTTTAAAATTACCATAAAAATTGTTTTATCATTTTACTTTGATAAACAAACTTGTGATAAAAATTTCAAGACATATATCAACATATTCAATTATTTTTGAGTCTTGCAAGTTTTATCAAAAACTAACACTTGTATTTTTATCAAACTTGATTTTTCCAAAACATGAATAGGATAGTCAAAATAAGTTTGTCTAGCAAGTTTAAAGCATGTATGTATATCTAAAACATATCTAATATACATAAGAATAAAGTAAACTTGTTTTGATCTACTATTCATGAAAACATATCAAAACCAAAAACGTGTGTGTATGTGCACTTGAGCATATCAACTATACTAAGCTTTACAATATGGATCTAAAACACACTATCTAAACTAGGATACCTAAGTCTTCTTGATGATCTCCATCTTCAAGTAGACTTGCTCCCAAACGCGTGATCCACCAAGTGCAAAGGAAAGATCTTGAAGCTTGAGCATCGGAATCACCATGATAAGCTTCTAAACTCCTTGTTGAAGCTAATCATCAACTAATATCTTGCTAATGATCTGAAACTTAAAATCACAAGAATATTAGTAAATATAACTACATGAGTTAATCATCATCAAAACTAGGGTGGAAGGCCTTTGGGCCAACATAGGGATACACAAATACAAGGAGGGTTTACAACTTAGAGGCTTAGACATCCTCAAACAACTTCTTTTCCACAAACAATGATCCTAATAGAATAGGATAGTATGATAGCTCAAGTGTGGAAAAACTAGAGTTTGGAAAACAAAAACTCAAAGAAAAATACTTGAAAAAACTCTTGTAAAAGATAGAAATAAAAACCAATACAAATCTCTCAAATTTTCTATTTTCTTTGATTTTTTTCAAAACCCTAAACAATATAAAGATTGATCTTTTGAAGCTATAAAATCTTTTGAAAACTTGTTTTAAACACCAGAGAATAGGAAAAATTTTCTTGTCAAAAGTCTTGTCAAAACTCCCCAGGAAATGGGGTATTTATAGGCCCCTCCAAAAACTAGCCGTTTGGCTGATCTGTCAGCCAGACAGGCTGGCGGTCGACCGCCGGCCGGTCGACCGCCAACGGTCAAATTTTCGACCGTTGGAGGAAGCCGGTCGACCGCCAAAAACAGAGAGCACTGCTCTCTTGTCCGGTCGACCGACCGGTCGACCGGCCCAATGGCTGGCCAGACATGCACAGACCTGTGCACGTCGGTCGACCGACCGGTCGACCGTCTCTGGACCACGGTCGACCGGTGGTCGACCGCCAGGGCCTGGCAGCCACTATTCTGGGTCAGAAAAACATGTTAAAAATATTTCTAATAAATCTATAAAAACTTCTAAAATTCCCAAAAATAGTTTTATCATTTTGCATTGATATATAAACATGTGATAAAAATTTCAACTTAAATATCAAGCAATTTGGATTATTTTTGTGTCTTGTAAATTTTATCAAAAACTAAAACTTGTATTTTTTCAAACTTGGATTTTTCAATACATGAATAGGAAAGTCAAATAAGTTTGTCTAGGAAGTTTAAGCATGCATGTATATATAGAATGCATCTATTATACATATAAACCATTTAAACTTGTTTTGATCTACTATTCATGAAAACAAATATCGGTTAAGCTAAAAACCAAAAAACTAATATCCAAACATAAAACGTGTGTGTATTGTGCACTTGAGCATATCAATTATTCTTATCTTTACACATGGATCTAAAATACACTAAACTAAACTATGGATACCTAAGTCTTCTTGACGATCTTCCATCTTCAAGTCGACTCGATCCAAACCGATGATCCACGGGCTAGGCTCCAACGAGTGCTATGTATGATCTTGATGCTCGGGCTCTGGAAACACCAAGTGAAAGGCTTCAAACTCATCTTGTTGAAGCTATCACCAACTAATATCTTGATTAGCGATCTGAAACTAAACATCACAAGATTATTAGTAAACATAACTACATGAGTTAATCATCATCAAAACTAGAGTGGAAGGCCTCTGGGCCAACAATCTCCCCCTTTTTGATGATTATAAAACTCATGGAGTTATATATGCATGGATTAAAGTTAAGCTTCAAAGAAGCTCCCCCTTAACTCATGCATATCAAATAAGCAATAAATATGCATTGAATATTTAAACATGAAATGCATCAACATAAAATAAACTCTTGATACTAATAAAAACATGTTCTTAATTATGCTCTTGATACCAAAAAAATCAAACTAACCAAACTATGTTCTTAAAACAAACATTCTTGATACCATACTTGATACCAATATAAAAACATGCATAGTCATAAAAACATGCATATAAAGTCAAATCTTTCTCCCCCTTTTGTCAATCATCAACAAAGGGGTAAAACAAAATACAAAACCAATAAAATCTTCTCCCCCTTTTTGTTCGAAACAAAGAATCAATAAAGGGTGAATCAAAACAAAATGGTCTCCCCCTTTTTGTCTAAAAACAAAAACAATATCAATAAGGGGTCCAAATCAAATATGAAGTACTAAACTATCAATATTTTCAATCATAAAGTATGGGAGTGGAAATCAAATACCAATTGAAAGATGAAATACGAGTTTCTCCCCCTTTATGAAATACTAAACTACAACAATGCATAAGCTTATATATAGATACCAATTGAAAACTAATCAATTGAAACAAAGTTAAAGCTCAAGCTTAGCATAAACAAAAACTTGTGCTCAAGGATATAGAAATATGATAAGCACAAATAAACATATATATGTGTATGAAAAATGATTTTTGATTGGTATTCATTTAAAAGCATACATATCAACAAAAAATATGAGTATACAAAGAATTGGCATATTGATACCAATTGAAAGAATCCAATGATACCAATTGAAACAACAATAAGCTCAAGTGTATATCTCATATAACCTATCCTCCCATTTCATGCTTATGTTTAAATGGATTTTCAATATAAAGCATACATAGGCATGGTCGCCCATCCAACCGCCCTTAGAAGGTAGGGGTTTTCAAAAACAGATTTGAAAATATAGTATGTTTGAAAATCTCTACCATAATGAAGAATATCGCAACTTGTTAAATGGGAAAACTTGTTAACTAGTATGAAATCCTTCAAGTAAGGAATAAAACACAATTATTTTTCATGAAATAAGAAATCCACATGATAGCCAACACTTAAAGTCAATGAAGCATGAATATGACTTATGAAAACAAAACATGAGTAAACAATAAAGATGAGTGTACATGTAAAATGTGAAGATCATAATCATGAAAGTGTTCAATTAAGCTCAATTTGAATTCCTTTAAACATGAAAACATGAGAATCTAAATTTTTTCATTAAAAACAATTTACATTTCAAGGTATATGTATGTTTTGACAACACAAGAAGTATACATACATATCCCTAAACACAATTTGAGTCCATAATAAAGATTTGCATGAAAAGCAAATGACTCAAGGGGTATACATGTATATCTTAAAGTTTGGCAAAATAGACATATACATGAAATGAAAACACATGATCATAAACACGTCTAAAATGGGAATACAAGTTTAAAGTGCATGAATCATCAAAACTAGACTATACAAGCACATCTAATGGGTACAAATAAGCATTCAAGCACAAACATATAAATATTTACTTGTGGCCCATTCTATGTACAAATATATACCTAGTTTTAATGAGAACTAACATTTAAACATATATTCAAAGCATGAAGCATAAAACAAAACAAAAATCAACATGATAAACATAAACACGATTATTATGTAAATCCACATGTTATTAGAGCTATGATAACATGATAGCTAAATAAAGGTGAGAACACTAAAATAATGGTCCATATTAAACATGGGTGTCTCAAAATGCTATACATGCATGTCAATGATCTAATAATCATGGCATTAACATAATAATCTATAAACATCAAAACATGGTAATAATGAATAAAATGAAAAACATGTAAACAATAATTGGGAGTTAGAGATTGTTACCAAAACCTAGAAGGCAACTCTCCAAGTCTCCAAAACAAGGTGGTCCTCTTCCACCAAACTTCCCTTGAAAGTGATGCATCCAAATAGTTTCCTTTAAGCACGGAACACATCCACTCCAAGGTACCGATACTCTCACGTCATGCGAGAGCCCACACCTACATCAAATACAATAGGGGTGGTCTTTGGTACCCACACTCTTTTGGGTCATGGGGGTTAGTCCCTTCTCTAACCCAAACAAACTTAGTTGCTAAATTAGAAACATGTATTCTATCATAACAAAATTTAGCAAGGTGGCCCTTACGTCCACAATGTGTACAAGTGTACACGTGAGCATACAAAGTGTGATGGTGGTGACCGTGAGTAGCATGTGTATGCCGTGGTTGGTGTGCATGCAAAGATGGAACTTGTTTCTTTCGAACCAAGGATTCCAATCGTGTATGATTCAAAGCACATTGGCACAAAGTGAAGCCCAAACAATCAACACTTTTCTTCAAAATATTTATATCATTTTCAATACTTGAAGATAAAGTGGAGCATGCAATAGATGAGCTAGGTGAACCTATACTAGCATGGCAAACATGAGAATCCAAATCATTTTTTAAAGATTTATTTTTATTTAAACAAATTTCTAATTCTTTTAAGATAAAATCAATTTCATTTTTCAAGATATTGTTATCTCTTAAAATAGAATCTACTTTTGAAGATAAAACCTCATTATTTTTCAAAACATTATCACAATCATTTTTATTTTTTAAAAAAATTATTTTCTTTTAATACAAGTTCAAGTTGAGATCTAAGTGAGTCACATTCACTAGAAACCTCTTCTTTCTCTTGCAAAACAATCTCAATTTTAGAAGACAAATATTTATTTTCTTCTTTTAAAACAAGACTATCCTTTTTCAATAGTTTGTATTTAGAAATCAAATTTTCACAATTATTTGCAAGTTCATCATTCATAGCTTGTGCCTCTAAACATCTATTGCAATATGAATTAGAACTAGTATCTAGTTGAGTGTCCGAGTGTACCTCAAGGGAGTCGTTCCCTTGGACCATGAAGCAATGTTCTTCGGACTCATCTCTTCTTGATCTTCTCTTCTTTTCGATAATCTTTGGTAGCTCGGGAGAAGTCAAAATGCACTAAACTGCAAAAGCCGAATCATAATGAGCAAACACATGTAAATAATCTTTATGAAGTGATGCTCTAAGTGCTTTAAGGGTTAATGCATTGGCCTTTATATGCTTGCTATCACTAAGGTATGATTCCTTGGTAATGGCAAGGTGAACCTTATGTCCTAGGGCTTTCAAATACATGGACATCCTATATTTTCATGTGTCAATGTTGGAAACATGAACATGAGAGGTGACAAGCAATTCATGATGTGCGTGCAAACAATATATGTGCAAAATGCAAATGATAGATTAGCAAGCCAAGATCTCACTCCTAGGTGGTTAAACCTAAGTATTAGGAGCGTAGGCTCTGATACCAATTGAAGGTACACCTAGATGGGGGGTGAATAGGTGTACGGCTAATCTATTGAACTAAATACGGAAGCTAAAAACTAATTTACAACACACTTAGTACAACCAATAAGTGTAGCTGAATTCCCCGTAAAGGACTCTGGACTAACTCCTCTTGATTCCCCAAGATATGGGTTGAGGTGCTATACGAAGCTCTTGTGGTTAAGTACAAGTGAGGCACACACAAGCAAACCAAGCATATAAATGATATAGCAATATGAACAATGCAAGGCACAACACATGCTATATGAAAGATATGGGTGAAATGAATGATGCACAACACAAATAAAAGAGAGAGAGTTAGAGTCAATGGATCAAACGCAAACACAAAGATATGTTCCGAGATTCGAGCCCCTAGCTCTATGTCACCGCCTTCACCGAGAAGGATTTCTAATCCACTATCTTGTCCACCGAGGACTCCCACCGAGGGACCCTCCACCGAGGAGGATTTGTACAACAAGGGAGTACCGAACTCCTCTCTCAAACACCACCTCACAACCGAGGGGTAGGCCCGTAGCCAAACAACAATCCACCTCTACCGAAGAGGGATAAGGCCCGTAGCCAAACAACCACAATCACCTCTACCGAAGAGGGATACAAACCAAACTCCACCTCTCACTAGAGGGAGCAAACACCAATCCTCAACTCTACCAAAGAGGGAGCAAACACCACTCCAAATAACCTCTACCAAAGAGGGATACACAAATATAAGGAGGGTTTACAACTTGGAGGCTTAGACAACCTCAAACAACTTCTTTTCCACAAACAATGATCCTAATAGAATAGGATAGTATGATAGCTCAAGTGTGAAAAAACTAGAGTTTAGAAAATAAAAACTCAAGAAAAATACTTGGGAAAATTCTTGTAAAAGATAGAAATGAAAACCAATACAAATCTCCCAAATTTTCTATTTTCTTTGATTTTTCCAAAACCCTAAAACAATATAAAGATTGATCTTTTGAAGCTCTAAAACCTTTTGAAAACTTGTTTTAAACACCAGAGAATAGGAAAAATTTTCTTGTCAAAAGTCTTGTCAAAACTCCCCAAGAAATGGGGTATTTATAGGCCCCTCTAAAAACTAGCCGTTTGGCTGATCTGTCAGCCAGACAGGCTGGCGGTCGACCTGCCGGTCGACCACCAACGGTCGAATTTTCGACCGTTGGAGGAAGCCGGTCGACCGCCCGGTCGACCGCCCAAAAACAGAGAGCACTGCTCTCTGGTCCGGTCGACCGGCCCAATGGCTGGCCAGACATGCACAGACATGCACGTCAGTCGACCGACCGGTCGACCGTCTCTGGACCACGGTCGACTGGCCCGTCGACCGTCAGGGCCTAGCAGCCACTATTCTAGGTCAGAAAAATATGTTAAAAATATTTCTAATAAATCCATAAAAACTTCTAAAAATCCCCAAAAATAGTTTTATCATTTTGTATTGATATATAAACATGTGATAAAAATTTCAACTCAAATATCAAGCAATTTGGATTATTTTTGTGTCTTGTAAATTTTATCAAAAACCAAAACCTGTATTTTTCCAAACTTGAATTTTTCAATACATGAATAGGAAAGTCAAAATAAGTTTATCTAGAAAGTTTAAGCATGCATGTATATATAGAATGCATCTATTATACATATAAACCATTTAAACTTGTTTTGATCTACTATTCATGAAAACAATATCGGTTAAGCTAAAAACTGAAAAACTAATATCCAAACATAAAACGTGTGTGTATTGTGCACTTGAGCATATCAACTATTCTTATCTTTACACATGGATCTAAAACACACTAAACTAAACTATGGATACCTAAGTCTTCTTGACGATCTTCCATCTTCAAGTCGACTCGATCCAAACCGATGATCCACGAGCTAGACTCCAATGAGTGCTATGTATGATCTTGATGCTCGGGCTCTGGAAACACCAAGTGAAAGACTTCAAAACTCATCTTGTTGAAGCTATCACCAACTAATATCTTGATTAGCGATCTGAAACTAAATATCACAAGATTATTAGTAAACATAACTACATGAGTTAATCATCATCAAAACTAGAGTGGAAGGCCTCTGGGCCAACATATGTGTGTTCATATATGTGAATGTATTCTTATGTGCATATATGCTTGTTCATATATGTGTCTATGAATAAATACTATTGAATATTTAAATGTATATGTGTATATATGGATCATGAGTGCGTGCGTACGTGCGTGCGTGCAAGCGTGTGTATGTGTGTGTGTGAGTGTATATCTTGTTTTTTCTTCGTATCTCCAGAGAAAAATAGCAAAAGATACAATTGTTTAACCTTAAATCTCTTTTTTTAAGACCTTTTCAAGAGGCAAAAGACAAGAGTGAACATTAAGAAATGTTAATCAGGCTAATATTATTTTATCTCATATTTCTGTTAGAGTTTTTAATTGTAAGTTATTTAAGATATTTACCTCGTTTGCATTATTCTTCATTGATTTCATGTGTAGAAGGTTGACATTTATATCTTGAAAAGCTCGCTTTTTTTATTTATTTACATTATAAAATTTAAAATATCATTCTATTTACTTTTACAAGTTTTGAAGATAAAAATATCTAATTGGTTTCTCTTGAAACATTTTAGAGGCATTAATATAAGATTAGTTATATAATATTAAATAAAATTTTAGTGTAAACTAAAATTTTACTCATTTAAATGTCACTAATTTAGTTACATAATCGTTTCTTTATAATTAAAACTATTTAGATGGAACTACAAATCTTATTAGTTAACCAAGATAAATGAATTTTAGTTCTGGAAATTATTTTTTTCCACATTGTTTTATGCTCCTTTTAAATTTTTGATAATTTAATGGGATAGTATTGATTTACATATATGTATGTATCCTATGTTATTTATGTACATATGTATGGATATGTATTTCTTTATCTGTATATGTGTATGATGATCATGTATATACATATATCCATTTTTTTGAAAGGTTAAAATGTTCATTAATTTTTAACACTTTACAATACAAATCCTACTTAGAAGTTTTAATTACATGTCTAAGCTTGAAGAGAGGGGAGAGGACCCTGGCCTTCACCCTAACTTATCTGTAACAGGTACCAATCAACTTCATAAGACTTCTGCTACATAGAAAAATATTTCATTCTCTCCATGACTGGATTAATGCATAATCCATTACAGCTAAATACTCAATCCCACCCTTACATATTGAAAAATAACCTTGTTTAACCTACATCCCAATTTTCCAAAATTTGCAGATGTGCATGGATATTCCTAGTTTTCCATGTGCATCTCTGAATCATGATTCTGGTATCCTCTTGCAACTGCTTGAATCCATGTACTTAGTTCTTCATGGTGGAATACCCTCTGATTACTCTCTTTCCAAATGTACCATGCTAGAACTAACTTTGCCAGTGTTGGAACCTTAAGGTTATAGGTGAATGTAGTCTTTATTAGCTCAGCTTTCTACTGAACAGAACCTATTTGATGTGTCAATCCTAACTTTAGCTTGCACAAGGCCCATATGTACCTTGAGTAACTGCACTAAAAAACATATATCAATAGTTTTCGGTGACTTAGAACATAAACAACAACTATTTATTTGCATGATACCAAATTATAGCAGCCTGTCCCTAGTTAGCAATTTTACAAGTAATGCTCTCAATAAAAACATAGCCACTTTAGGACAATATGCAGAGAGAACCAAATCAGAGGATGAAGCTCAAAATCCTGTCCATTTGCTGTAACCATCTCCCATGCTGATTTAAAACTGAAGGTACCACTATCCTGTGTCCATTTCCATGAATCAACACATGCGCTTGAATATTAGTCTTTGTAATGGAATCTCAAATTGTAGCCAAAGAAGGAATAACCATGTGCCATTGGTTATTTTGTATCAATAAAACTAACCTCCAGTGAGGTCTCTCTCTTATAATACAATTTGTTATGCCAACTTGATCAACTCTACTCCCTGCAGCCATCTCCCATGCTGATTTAAACCTAAAGTACCACTATCCTCTGGAGCAGTCCATTTCCATGAATCAACATGTGTGCATGAATTTATTCTTTGTAATAGAATCCCAAATTGTATGCAAATAAGGAATAACCATGTGCCATTGGTTATTTTGTATCAATAAGTTAACCTCTAGTGAGGATTCTCTCTTATAATACAATTTGTTATGCCAACTTGATCAACTATACTCCCTGTAGCCATCCATGGATCAAACCATAATGAAGTACCTTGTCCAGTGCCTATTTCTTTCCTCATGTATAGCTTAGCTACTTCCCTACTACTTGCAATAAATTTCATGTTCCAGAGTCAAGTAAAGAAGTTGGTGCCTCCTAGAAATTCCTTTTTTTGACATATTTTTCCCCATCCGTTGTGCCCATATAGAATTTAAAGAACAACATTTTCATACTAATTTAATTCCTGTAGGATTGTTAAGATCCTAAATTCTTCTTATTGCTAAAGCCCCTTCCTCTTTAGGTTTGCAAAGCTTATCCCATGTAGCATGCATTTTGTTTCTCCACAACACATTAACAAAAGTCCTCTCCAATTCCCTGATGACTGAGACTGAAAATTGATATGACAGTAGCCAGTATTGTATAATTCCCAGCATAACTGTTTTAATAAGCTCTTACCTTTCAGAAAAAGGGAGATTTCTAGTATTCCAACCTTCAGTTCTGCTTCTACATTGTCTATAAGACCTGAAAAATCCTATATCTTCAAATAATTTACTAATAGTGAAATATCAAGGTATGTTATTGGCAATTTACCTTTAGTCACCCCTATAGCAGCACTCAATTCTTCCTTGCTGCTTGTACCCATGCTGAAAAACACTTTGCTTTTTTTTCTTTATTGATTTTGAAACCATTATTAGGAGCTAATGACTCCAAGAGCATATCTACCTCCTATAGAGATGCAATTGAGCCTTTAGAAAATAAGAGTATATCATCTACAAATAATAAATGGGAGGTATACTGATTTCCACCTCTCTTAATAAGCTTGATTTTCCGCCAGCAACAGCCAAATTCATGTAAATAGTAGAACTTTCATTACTAGTACAAAGGTGTATGGTGAGAGAGTCCCCTTGTCTGGCTCTCCTATTACTTGAGAAGAACTTGGTAGAAGAACAATTTAATATTATCGAGAATCTGGGGCTAGCAATACATTCTATTATCCTATATATATCCATCTCTTAGGGAATCCCATGCAATTCATAATGGAGAACACAAAATTCCTATTAACGCTATCAAATGCTTGTGGAGATTCACTTTGATACAAGCTTTTGCTCCACCTTTCTTTTTAAATCTCTCAACAATATCTAATAGTGTGCAATCACTAATATTTCTCCTAGACAAAGAAACACTTTGATTTGCAGAAACTAACTCCCCAATTACTTGTTTCATCCTATTACTAAGCACCTTAGAAATAAACTTGTATAACTAGTTATAACATGACATTTGCCTGTATTTGATAAAGAGCATGTTCACTTTGAGTCCTATGTACTAATATCAGAAGGGTATGGTTTAACTTCCCTGAATAACTTGCAATTTTGGAAGAAGAATTGAATTGCTAGTGTAGTATCTTTTACCGACAATGGACCAATGTTTTTGGAAGAAGTGTGCATTAGATCCATCATCCTCTGGTGCCTTATCAGGACTAAACTGGAATACAACTCTTTTAACCTCTGAAGCTGAGACAGGTCTAATCAACCAATTACTAGCTTCTTCAGTTAATCTCCATATCCAGGCAGAGGTTGATGAGTACCTGGCCAAGAATGTCGTTCACCTCTCCCATGGGATTGAGGTTGAGTTTTAACCTCAAGGCATGAATTTCACTTTATCTCCACCTAATGGTGGTGTCTATCTGCACCCCCAGATTCTGGCATTGGGGTTGAAGCTACCGCTGACAAAGTTTGTCTACGGTGTTCTGAGCCATTTCAGAATTGTCCTCTAGCAACTGTCAGGGGTTGCCTGGCGCACCACCCTGCTAGGGTTCGAGGCTCTTTTGTGCTATGAGCGCCCCAGGTGCGTGTCAGCGCGAGGTCTTCTGCGTCACTTACGCGCTAAGGAAGACCAGTCAGGATGCCCGCTTCTTCTTCGACTTGATCTTTCATTTGACGTCTAACTCTTTCTATTTTAATTTCAGAACGTCGAGCTCATCTCCCGAGCTACTGGACTCTCATAGAGATGTCCTAAGGGAGAGGGAGGAAGTAATTGTTGGGCTGCTCTAGGAGGTAGAGAATCTTAATGTTGAAGGCAAGGGCGTGACCGCCAAGATCACTTAGCTCCAAGCTGACTTGGACCATGAAGGAATGGTCCAACAAGGTCGGGAGATTGAATAGGAGCATCTTTGGGAAGTCGAAGGAGAGGGGGCTCTACTGAGGCAGTTTTCTGAGGCTTAGGAGAGTTGAAAAAAAGAAACTCAAAGTTACAGAAGAGGGACTCTGAATTATAGGATGTGAGCTCGGAGTTGCAGTGAAAGGATGTCCAGCTAGAAAAGAAGAAGTCACAGTTACAGTTGACTCGGGCGGTCTGGAGGATGCCAATGCGCTGATGTGGCGGAGGCCATACTAGAGTGGGAGAGGGATGCCTTCGAGGAAGAGAAAGAGTGTCATGAGGATGACCTGGATCAGGCGCTGACTGCTAAGGATGGCGGAGGCATGTATTCGGATAGTGACAGACCAGAAGGTCTCCAAGTTTCAGAAGCATAAAGATGAATATGAAGACGGGACACGAGGCGCGACTCTGAGGTATCCACTTGAGATTGAGGCCTTCTTCGAAAGCCAAGGCATGGGCTGGCCTATGGAGCCTGATGCTTCCGTTGTGGACGCGGGAACCTCTCTGATTGCTCTGTCCAACAGTATTGCTCTCCCGACAACTGGTCTCCCCTCGGATGTTCTGACTGTCAGGATCCGGCTCTTGATGCCCCTACAAACATAGATCATCCAGCTCCATCGTCTGAAGCGTCTCTAAAAGGAAAAGTGAGTGTTTGAGAGTTTTTTTTTATGAATCTGGTGTAAGACTCTTTTTCTGAACAAATAAATGAAAGGTTTAGCTCCATTCTCCTTTTGAACTTGTCTTACTTTTTATTGTGTCTCAAGGTCGCTGTGGGTGTCGACTCGGTGGTAGTTTCTGGGAAAGTAGGAGTTTGGTCTCTAAGAGGGCCTTCTCAGGAACAGAGAGTGCCCCGTGCATGTTTTGGCTCTGTAGGGGCTTGTCCCTTGGTGTGATTGCTCCAGGTGAGTGCGCCTTGCTTCCACCAAATCCATAGAGAAGTGATTGGGTCTGAGGAGAATCATCTTTTGAGCCATTCGGGAGTATCCTCTATCCGATCTAAGGCGTGTCCGTATAGAATGTTGACATTACTCCCCCATCGACCATAATTTTTGATACTCCGTGACGACCGATATACATTATCACGACCAAAGTGTCATTGTACAGGAGGTGCATGACATAGGTGTCGACCTCCGAGGAAAGATTGGCCTGCGCAGTGGTGAAGGTGGGTGTGTCAGTATTACCGGGTAGTTGTCCCTCTGGGCTTCATTGACATTTTCCTTTGCACTTTAATCTCTGAGAATTGTTCAAGATTGAGGATGAACTCTTTGAGATACTCTGATTAACCAGATTATGGAGGTCTCATCGGAGTCAACAGTCGACAGTAAGATTGCTAGAAGAAAAGCTTTTTGTCCTCATCCCCCTCTTGACAGCCTCCATGAACTAGGAGGTCGCACTTCCTCTTGCTCCTCTGAGGTCTCCTCTGCAGCCGTCCTGACTTCCATTTGGAGACAAAGCTTCCTACGCTCGACGAGGCCGAAGATCATATCCTTGGTGAGATGAATACATAGCACAATGTCTTCTTTTTGGTCATTATTCCGACCACCACTAACTCGAGGATGCACAAAACGCTCACTTATAGCCTTCTCTCTCAAAATCTTTTTTGATGTTGCCTCCCTCCTTACCTCCTTGCCTCTTGGGGTATCCACCCGAAGATTACAGACCTTTGCGACGTGATCTGGTTGTCGGTAGTGGAGGCACACAATTCTTAAGGTGCACGCAGCCTTCCAATGGCCGAGCTGGCCGCAGAAGTGGCACGCGGAACTCATACCGCTCTGCTTAAAGAGAAAATTTAATCACCTGATTAAATTAGGATGTTACAAATCAGAATTAACATCCAATTAATTTGCCAATTTAATACGTGAATATATAGGATTAACTGTTGATGATGGTAGACTTTAGTATCACAATTTTACGACTAATTTGGTGTAACAGGATGATGACTCATAAGGATGCATTGGTTAAATATGAATCAGGTAAAGCTCTGCTTGTCATCAAAGACATTGCAGTGGGTAATTCTCATGGAAGTTATCCACGCACCAAATTACAGAAATTGATGAATGAATTAAAGAGAACAAATCAGAGCAAACATACAAATTTACGTAGAAATCTGAAAGGAAAAACCACAGAGCAAGAGAGGGTTCCACTAAAATTTAGAGAAGATTACAATGGTGATTGCTTGATCTCGTGTACTAGGGTTTTTGGGGTTAATTGATCATCCTCTCTCTCATTGGAAGAGGTCCCATATTCATACAAATGGGTGTCTTTAGATAGGATTACAGAGTTCACTTCGAATTAAACTTCTTGTTATGATGAAATTGATATGATCTGATACCAATTATTGCGTGCATAACCCAGGATATCATACTTACTATGATACCAATAGTTGGGAGATATGGAGAATTCCCACCGACGACCTCAAGTAGGCCATGAGATCGATTACCTCGAGCACACAAGATGAATATTAAAAGATATAAGAAGAAAAACATACAATTTAATGTGGTCCGGCCTAAACTTGGCCTACGTTCATGGAGCTCTAACTAGAGAGAGCTTTATTAATAAACTTGATATAAAGAGATCTAGTCTTCCTCTTGATGACACAAGAGTATTAACTTTCTCCTTAAATCTACGCCTAAATTATAAGAATATATCTTCTCTATATGCATATTCACCTTGCTCCTCTCTTTCTTGATTTTTTAGGGCCTTTTTGGCTTTTTAGAGCCTTACATTGTTGTTCTCCAAAACTTTCTTCTACTCTTCTGCTTTTCTGCTCCACCTAAATCCTAGATTATAACCTTTTATTTATAGAATTTTATAATACAACTCATATTTGAACTATGAGATGATCTTGGTCATTGGTTACTTGAAGAATTTTAATCAATCCTTTTAGGATTTGATCTCCTTGATCTAGAAAGATTCTAAACCCTTTATTCTTTAGAAACAAATCTTCATTGAATAGGAATTAAATTATATTCATACTCCTCCTGAAAAGAAAACTCGCAATCACCTGAAAAGGAAACTGCTTCACCTTGATCTGCTTCTTTTGCTTCAAGTCATCGTTCTCTCCAACTCAATTGAATTTTCTTAGACCATCATCTCCTCTTGAAAAATAAGACAAAATTCTAACAATTTTCATCTTAGCTTGCTTTTCAAGCTTTTAGCAAAACAACTTGAGATTTTGGATTACTACCTCAATTCTTTTCTTGGTTGTAACCATGTCATAAAGCCTTTAATCTTGCCCCTTCTCCCTGGGCCTTTGGCAGATTCACTGCCCTGCCTTGGGCCATCTCAGGCCTTACTCGTATGCACCCTTTCTTTAGTTGTACTGCAACACTTAGACCCGTTGCAATTTTCCTTGAGGCTCTACCTCGAAATGAGATCCCTTCAAGCTTTTCAAGAAACTTCTTGACCTAGTTTCATTCCCTTAACTTGCATTGTATCACCACCGCCACCAGCAAATTTCACTTTGTGACGCCTTCTCGGCCATGGGGCCCCCGCCGGTCTTGAGACAATCTGCCTCTAATACTCCTATGGTCTTACAAACTTTATACGAACCTTGTCAAGGTCTTGTCGTGCCATGATCTTCCACCGGTCACTTGGTGAAGGTCCAGCTTCCATCAATGTTTTAACCTTGAGACTTATCATCTTCACGTAGCTGTCATGGTTTTACCGGGCCTTCCAGCCATACAATGTCATGATCTTCCTTCCATTAATTAGGGCCATCATCCACCACTGTAATGATGCTTGCCAAATCTATTATCCTACTACTCAAACCTAATAGATCTACTAATGCCTACAATAATCTTACTGTGTCACGACTAATTTGTTGTAACTTTGACCGTGATCTTTGTTGATTCTTTTAACTATCTGTACAGATCCTGCATCAGATATTAGAATCTCCTCGATCTACACCCACCATTGCATCCAACACGCTGAAAAACACAGCGTTCAACACCTTGATCATCTGAATCCTACGATTGCACGATCTACCTTCCGATAAATCTCGTCAATTAATCATCTTCATCACCCTTCACTGTTTTTCCTTTGACTTGCTATTGCAGCAAGCCTCTATGGGATGCCTTGTGCGATGCCTCCATGAGCTCGTCTTGCTGTTCGCCATTGGCGATAATCCAATCATCACCTCTGCGTTTACTATGTTCAGATCTGAGCATAATTGAGTCTTGACGACTCCACCTTCTAAAAGTCATTGATCTTTACCTTAGAACAAATCTGAACTTTCTTGTTGTCTTCTTTATCTTGATGCCTCTCTCGAACTCTATCGACTTGACATCTTCTTCTTCATCTAGAGCACTTGAGTCTTAAACGAACACCATCAGCTTTGATACCATTTGTTGTGACGAAATTGATATGCTCTGATACTAATTATTGTATGTATAACCCAGGATACCATACTTACTATGATACCAATAGTTGGGAGATATGTAAATCTCCATCGACGAGCTCAAGCACGCCATGAGATCGATTACCTCGAGCACAGAAGATGAATATTAAAAGATATAAGAAGAAGAATACACAATTTAACGTGATTCGGCCCAAACTTGGCCTACATCCACGGGAAGAGAACTTGAGAGAGCTTTATTAATAAACTTGATATAAAGAGATCTAACCTTTCTCTTGATGACACAAGAGTATTCACCTTCCTTTTGAATCTATGCCTAGATTACAAGAGTATTCCTTCTCTCTATGCACCTTCACCTTACTCCTTTTTTTCTTGGCATTGTAGAGCCTTCTTGATTTTTTAGAGCCTTACATTGTTGTTCACCGTAACTTTCTTCTGCTCTTCTACTCTACCTAAATTCGAGGGCAACTTTCTTCTACTCTTTGGCTCTTCCTAAATCCCAACGGCTGGATGGACGCATGTCATAATCTCGAGGAGGTTAGAAATAAACCACTACAGATGCCCCCATCTGTTTTTTCTCTCTTTGGCAGGAGGTCGGGTTGTGCCCTCTGAGCTATGTGCCCTCGGAGACTCTAAGAGAAAAGGAGGAGAACAGATCCCTTGAGCCTAGGCTCGGGATACTTGTGTCACTTCAGCTTTTGGCCATTTGTAGTGTGCTTTTACAGGCTGGCAGAGTCTTAAATGCACGTTACATCCACTGCTGCGTCTGCCAGGTAACTGTCACATTTTAAAGTGGCGCGATGCTTGAGGTTGGTGCAACAAATCAAGCACAATGGTTCGAATTTGATCTGTGATGACACGTGTAAGATTCTAATCAAGTGGAGGGAAAAGATTTTAAGAGTTTAAAAGCCTTTTTCTCAAACCCTGGGGATTATCTCCAGACTTCTGAATCTTTAACCTCTCATCATCTTTGTTGTTGTGATCTTCCTATCCCCAAGTTTTCATCACTCAATCTTCTTCTTCAGAGGTGATGAAAGAAGGCAAATTTGGTATTGTCGACGGTGCGAGTGAGGGCAAGGATGTGGCAGAGGAGAAAAGGAAAAGGTCTCAATTTTGAACCAGGGTCGGCATGGATTTTGACCCGAAGACCACTAAACTCCATAGCCAGGCGGAGGTTGATGAGTACCTGGCCAAGAATGGTGTTCACCTCTCCCATGCGATTAATGTCGAGTTGGGCACGAATTTTGCTTTATCTCCACCCAATGGTGGCGTCTATATGCACCCCCAGATTTTGGCATTAGGGTTGAAGCTGCTGCTGACAAAGTTTATCTGCGGTGTTCTGAACCACTTCAGAATTTCCCTCTCGCAACTGTCAGGGGTTGCCTGGTGCACCACCGTGTTGGGGTTCGAGGCTCTTTTGTGCTATGAGTGCCCCGGTGCATGTCAGCGCGAGGTCTTCTACGTCACCTAAACGTTGAGGAAGACCAGTCAGGATGTCCGCTTCTTCTTCAACTTGATCTTTCATTTGATGTCTATCTCTTTCTATTTTAATTTCAGAATGCCGTGCTCACCTCCAGAACTATTGGATTCTCATAGAGATGTCCTAAGGGAGAAGGAGGGCGTAATTGTTGGGTTGCTTTAGGACGTAGAGAATCTTAATGCTAATGGCAAGGGCGTGACCGCCAAAATCACTCGGCTCTAAGCTGACTTAGACCACGAAGAAACTATCCAGCAAGGTCGAGAGATTGAGCTAGAGCGGCTTCGGCAAGTCGAAGGAGAGGGAGGCTCTGCTAAGGCAGCTGTCCGAGGCTCGGGGAGAGTTGAAAAAAAGAAACTCAGAGTTGCAGAAGGGGGACTCTGAATTACAGGATGTGAGCTCGGAGTTGCGGTCAAAGGATGTCGAGCTGGAAAGAATTCACAATTACAGTCAACTCGGGGGGTCTAGAGGAGACGTGCCAATGAACTGACGTAGCGGAGGCCACACTGGAGTAGGAGAGGGCTACCTTTGAGGAAGAGAAGAGTGCCATGAGGATGACCTGGATCAGGCGCTAGCTGCTAAGGATGGTGGAGGCATGTGTTCAGATAGTGACAGACCAGAAGGTCTCTAAGTTTAAGAAGTATAAAGATGAATATGAAGATGGGACACGAGGCATGACTTCGAGGTATCCACTTGAGATTGAGGCCTTCTTTGAAAGCCAAGGCATGAGATGACTTGTGGAGCCCGATGCTTCAGTTGTGAAGGCGAGAACCTCTCTGAGCGCTCTATCTAGCAACGCTGTTTTCCCGACGACGGGTCTCTCCTTGGATATGCTGACTATCAGGAGGCTCTTGATGCCCCTACCAACATAGATACTCCAGCTCAATTGTCTGAAGTGTCTATAAAAGGGAAAGTGAGTATTTGAGAGTTTTTTGTATGAATCTGGTTAAAACTATTTTTTTGAACAAATAAATTAAAGATTTAGCTCCATTCTCTTTTTGAACTTATCTTACTTTTTATTGTGGCTCAAGGCCGTTGTGGGTGCTGGCTTGGTGGCAGCTTCTGAGGAAGTAGGAGTTCAATCTCTGGGAGGGCCTTCTCAGGAATAGAGAGTGCCCCGTGCACATTTTGGCTCTGCAGGGGCTGGTCCCTCGGTGTGATTGCTCCAGGTGAGTGTGTCTCGCTCTCATCAAATCCATAGAGAAGCGATCGGATCTGAGAGAGGATCATCTTTTGAGCCATCGGGAGTGTCCTCCATCTGATCTAAGGCGTGTCCGTATATAATGTTGACACTACTGCCCAATCAACCAAAATTTTTGATACTCAGTAATAACCGATATGCATTGTCATGACAAAGTGTCATTGTGCAGGAAGTGCATGACATAGGCGTCGGCCTCAGAGAAAAAGATTGGCATGCCCAGTGGTGAAGGTGGGCGTGTCAGTATTGCCGGGTAGTTGTCCCTCTGGGCTTCATTGACATAAATGGCCCTTTTCTTTGTTGTGGTGCTATCTATTGGGGAGGTGCCAAAGATGGCATTCACCTTCTTGTATTGGATGAGGGCATTGCCTGCGTGACCGTCTTGTTGTGGGAGTTTCCTTTGCAGTTTGATCTTTGAGAATTGTTTAAGATTGAGGATGAACTCTTTGGGTACTCTGATTAACCAGATCATGGAGGTGTCATCGGAGGGACCGACAGTCGACAGTAAGATGGCCCATCCTGTTATGAGCCATCATCCTGTCATGAAAGGTACAATACGTTTTAGATTCAGATCCCTTCGGGTTCTACATGAGCGATCGACTTGGGCGCTTGACCCAAGACTGGTCTTTGATAGCATTTAACATATGGTTAATGGGAATTCTGAATAGAATAAGTTAGGCTCTGCAGCGTCATCCTTGCTTGACTCGTGTGCATGTCGGGGAGTTTATGGACAATGATGGAGTGTTGTGGTTTGGGTTCTTCCTCGAGGGGAACTGCTACTTCGGCTTCTCGCCCTCGGGTCCTTGTTTAGGGGGCGATTGGTCGCATGAATCTTTTCGATCTGCATGTACTTTTGTGCCCAGAGAATGTCCCTCATCTTGTTAACATCATTCTTCACCAGATGCTTTTAGAATGAGTGGGTGATTTGCAGCCCATTAATGAATGCACCGGTGACTACATCTTCATTGTTGTAATATACTAGAGTCATCTGGCTTTGAAAATAGTTGACGTAGTTCTTCAGGCTCTCCCCTGGTTTCATCGTAACTGTGAGGAGATGGTTGTTGTTCCTCTGAAACTCTCTCCGAGAAGCGAACTGAAGAAGAGTGTTGATTGTATGGGCTCCACTTTGAGCCAATGTATCATGAATCACACACGATTGGAATCCATGTTTTATAAGAAACATGATCCATATCTTCATGCACATAAGCTACGGCATACACATGCTCAACATGCTCACACACATGATTTTATGTATGCTAATGTGTACACTTGTACACATTGTGGATGTACCTACTGCCTTGCAAAATTTAATTATGATCAAATACATAATTCAAATTTTGCAAATAAATTTGTTTAGGTTAAGAAAAGTGCTAACCCCATGGATCCAAAAAGTTTGGGTACCAAAAGCCACCCTTATTGCATTTGATGTAGGTGTGGGCTCTCACACGATGTGAGAGTACAGTGCTTTGATGGTGGATTTGTTTCAAGCTAAAAGATCATATTTATGAATGCATCACTTTTAAGAGATGTTTGATGGGAGAACCACCTTGATTTGGAGACCTAGAGACTAGTTCTATTGATTTTAATAACTATCTCTAACTCCTTATTTTGTTTATGTAATAATATTGATATTTTAGCATTATTGGATTTTCATGTTTATTATATTTAAATGCAATGCCTATATATAGATAATCCTTGAGATCACCCATGTTCATATGAATTCATATTTTTGTGTTCTCACTATTGTTTAACTAATATGTATATCCTAGTTCTAATAGTACGTGCATTTAGCCTAATAATTATGTTTATTTATATTTTTGTGTTTCATACTTTGATTACTTGTTTAGATGTAGTTTTCATTAAACCTTGTATTTATCTTGTATAATTAGTGAGCTACACTTGATTATCATGTGTCTATACTTCATTGCTCATTTGTACTCATTACATGTACTTATATAACTTTGTTTTGATTATTCTTTCATCTTTACTTATTTTTTCTTGTTTGTACATGTTTTCATGTTTTGCTTCATATATATGTTAATTTTGTCTAAAACTATAGATATATATGTTTATCCTAGAGCCACTTGTCTTTATGCAATATACTTTTGTGGACTCAATTTATGTTTGGATATGTATGTATACTTTTAGTTTTGATAAAACATATATGTACCTTGAAGTTTGTTTAGTTTTGATGAAATTAAAATTTTCATTGTTTCATGTTTTTGTGTAAGAAATTTTGATTGACCTGCATTGTCATATCTCTATGCATGTATTGATTACATGAGTTTTGTACACTCTATATCCTTTGTTTACTCAAGGTTTTGTTTCATGAGCCTATAATGAGCTCTATAGATTTTTGAATGTCGATTCTCGTGTAGTTTTCATATATTATAGAATATATTTATTTTATTCCTTACTTGAAGGATTCCGTGCTAATTTTTAAATTATCATAAAACTAGTTTCGTTATTCTTCAATTTGGTAGAGTTTTCAAATATGCTAAAAGTATTTTCAAATCATATTTTTGAAAATCCCTACCAACTAAAAGGGCGGTTGGTTGGGCGACCATGTCTTGTATACCCTTATTGAATATCTTTTAAACATGTGCATAAAAGGGTGGCAGTTATGAGATATACATGTTTTAATGAAAATTCATTTGTATACTTATATTTTCTATATGTATGCATCTTAATTTCAATTGGTATTATATTGCTCCTATCATACATACATATAGATATTTTTCTTGTGCTTATTTTACATGTCCATACATTTTAAAGTACAAATTGATTTTATGTTAAGTTTTATATTCTTAATGATAATTGATATTTTTATAAGCTTATACATAATTTTTATTGGTATTTCATAAAGGGGGAGAAAAATTCTTGTTTTATCTTTCAATTAGTTTTATTTTCAGTTGGTATCTTACTCTCACTCTTTATGATGAAAATATTTTGTTTTAGTATATGCTAACATTTTCAATATTGGTATCAATAATCTTAAATTGATATTATTCTCAATTTGGCATCTATATGATAAAATGGTTTTAGTATTTACCTAAAAATTTAATTTTTTTACTTTTAATTGATATCATACTCTTCTATTGGTATTAGTTGGTAAAAAATTATTTATTTTCAATTAGTAACAAGACTGTTTTACTTTCAATTGGTTTTCTTTCAATTGATTATTTTTATTGGTATCAAGATTTTGTTTCAAAATATATTTATTGGTATTATCTATTTCTCTTCACTCCTTTATTGATGAGTGACAAAATGGGGGAGAAGAATTTAGGATTATATCTGCATATTTTTATTAATTATTTATGCATGTATATATGTTTTTATTAGTATCTTGAGCTTACATTTGTATATCTTTATTGTTTTATTCATATGCAAAAGCTAAGAGGAGCTTCTATGAAGCCTATCCTTAATCAATGCATATATAACCTCATAAGTTTTGTTATCATCAAAAAGAGGGAGATTGTTGGCCCCCCATAGGCCCTTCACCTTAGTTTTGATGATGACTAACTTATGAAGGTTAGTTTGCTAATGATCTTGTGTTTAATAAGTTTCAGATATTGATCAAGATCTTAGTGGGTGTTTAGCTTCAATAAAGGATTCCAAATCAATTTTGGAGCTAACACATGTAAATTCAAGAGCTCGCGCTTCAAAATCCCATCTAGCACTCGGATGGAGTCAAGCTCATTTGGATCTAGTTTGGACGAGTCATCTTGGAAAGAAGATCTACAAGAAGACTTCAGTTAGATTTATTTTAGTTTTTGTTTAGATCTTGTGTAATGATAGTTTGTCTTGATATGCTCAAGTACATGCATAGACAAGTTCAATAGTTTTAGTTTCGGTTTAACCGTTTTAGATTTTCAAGAATATACATATATGATTTTTATGAATAGATAGAATCAAAACAAGTTTACATGATTTTATGTATATTGGATTTCATCCATATACATTATTGTTTCATATTGTAGAAAAACTTATTTTGATTATTCTAGTTCATACTTTAAAGTTTTATTTTTATCAAAACTTAGTTTGAGATTTAATGTCAAAAACATAGATATATCTTTTATATGTGTATTGGATTTTATCCATACACACTATGCTTCAAAAGTGTTTAAATATTTTGTTTTTATATTTATACAATTTTAAAAAAATCAGTTTTCCATTTAAAAGTGGATTTTTAGAAAATATGATTTTTGGTTTAAAACTTAATTTCCATACCTCAAAAAAAGTTCAAATAGTTTGTAATATGTGTTGAATTTTGGTCACACATATTTGTACTTCAAATATTTATATGAGCTTATTTTTGTGAAATTTATGAAATTTTACAGTGATTAAACAAGTTAGATTTCAAACCCTATAACTCTGGTCTGACCCTTCTGGCGGTCGACTGACCGGTGGACCAGACCAGAGCTCGGTCGACCGATCGGTCGATCGATGTACACAAAACGTGCACAACAGCCTTGGCCATGGGCCGATCGACTAGACGGTCGACCGATTCAGAGAGCCGGCTGGTCGATCGACCAAAGAGTTAGCTCCCTAGTTCTGGCCTCGGTCGATCGAGCGGTCGACCGTTAGGCAAGTTTGCCTGGGGCGGTCGATCGGTAACCCTAACGGTCAGAAATCTGACCGTTGGCCGGTCGACCGGGCGGTCGACCTACATGTCAATTTTGACCTGTTCTGGACCCCAACGGCTTTATTTTCAGACCTATAAAAATAGGTCTTTGGGGCTATTTCTCTTAGGATTTTTACGAGCAATTTTTCTCACCTTCTTAAGTATTTTTAACAAAGTTTTCAAAAGAAGTTTTAGTGCCAAAACTCTTATCTTTATTTGTTTCAAAGTTTTTACAAAATCAAAGGAAAACAAGTCTTTGAGAATTTAGTTTTGATCTTCATTTTCATATCTATTTAGAAGTTTTTCTCAAGTATTTTCTTTGTTGTTTCTTATTCAAAAAATTTTATTTTCTCACGTACTTGAGCAATCATTTCTAATCTTATCTTTAAGATCTTTACTTTGTGATACTTTGAGATTACCAAGAGAGTGTTTGTAATCTTTGTGATCACTAAGTGTATTTATTTTTTTGCTTTGTGCTCTCTCTTGTGTAGAAATGATTGTGTGTAGAGAGGAGTTGTGTACTCCCCTATTGAGTTGTAATTCCTCAGTGAAGGTCCCTTTGTGGAAGATTTTGTGTGGACATAGTGAAAATCCTTCTGTGTGAAGGTGGGGACATAGAGCAGTGGCTCGAACCTCGAAACATATCCTTGTATTTGCGTCTAGACTTTCTCTCTAACTCTCTTTCTTTATATCTTACATTGCTTTACATTGCTTATATCATTCATGCTTGGTATTATTTGTGTGCCCATACTTGTGTTTTACTAAGAGAGCCTTTTTGAGCACCTTAACTCTTAATGTAGAGTACTCTAGAGGAGTAGTACCAGAGCTTTTCATAGGAAATTTGGACTCACTCATGGTTACACACAATGTGTTAGCAATTAAGTTTTTAATTCTACATCATTTGTTCTAGATTAGCTTATATACCTATTCACCCCCTCTAGGTGTATCTACAAGAAGGTCATCGTGAGAGTGGACCGCCATTTTATCTTAGAATTAGCAGAGTTGAATAAAAGGGCCAGACACTCCCGAGTAGCAGCCGAAGGGGGCCTTGCTCGCTAAGCTCTATTCCTTTCAGAGATTGTTGGCTCACTTAGTTGAGCCACTTTTGAACTAGATCCGCAATGTTCTCAATGTGAGGAAACTTCAGGCTGTGGGGATACTTTCAGTTCTCAGAGCGTTCATCATTATTGTGAGTCTTTGACCTATTGCGATTTAAGGTGACAGTGGTTCGCGTGGCTTCCCCATCACATTGTGGCAATAGAAGAGTCAAAGCTCTTTCTTCTGCAGTTCGGGAGACTATGATTTTCGCACTTTATTGTCTTACTTGAGGAGTCTAGTCTGGACAAAGTCATCGTGTCTTTTTCAAGGGCAGCCGCCTCGCAGAGTCCACCCATCTCTCTATTTGCTGCTCTTCCAGCTCCTTCTGTGGGATGAAAAGCATTTGGAGGAGTTGCTCGTTAGTGTGTCGGGATTCGGGCACGACTGTAAGTACCCTTTGTGGCAAGGCAAAAGAAGATTGAGAATCTTCAACGTCGGTGATGTGAGCGTCGAATAACTTAGGGTGAAGACTTACAGGCTCCTCAATAGCTTTCCCCTTTCTTTTCCAAGAGGCAGGGGCAGCGGTTGGAGCCTAAAAGACGTTCTTCCTTGGTGGAGCCATGTTCGCTGTGCGAGGCTATTTTGAGGAGGGGTTAGGTTTTGAAAGTGGGAGAGATCTTTGAGTATAGACTCAAAGATCTCAATGAAAATACCAAATGCAGTGGGAAATTTTTGGGGCAGTTATCCACCACATCAAATTGTAGAGATTGTTGAATGAATTTAAGAGATCAAACTAGAGCAGGCACACAGTTTATGTGAAAATCCGAAAGGGAAAAATCAAGGAGCAAGAGAGAGGGTTCTACTATAATTCAGAGAAGATTACGATGGTGATTGCTTGATCTAGTATGCTAGGGTCTCTGGGATTATTTGATCGTCCTCCCTCTCATTGGAGGAGGTCTCATATTTATACAAGTGGGTGTCTTTGGATAGGATTACAGAGTTCACTTCTAACTGAACATCTATCCGATCTTAACTGCTTATCTTGGAGGTAAATTGGAGCCAACTATTCTGATTTGAATTGATAGAGCATTTATTTGTTTTTATCCGGTAGCCTCTATCCAGCTGCCAATGCGATCGATCCGTTTCAGAGCAATAACCGCCAGGTTCAAATGAAGATTTGACCTGGAGATAGGGGTACTTGTAACCGACTCTATCCCTATCCCATAACCGCTTGAACTGCTCAGAGTTTGGATGAGATTAGAACTCTTCTCAGGAGATTCTGGAAACAGCGACGTGTTACGTGATTGCCCAAGGGCTGGATGGACGCTTGTCGTGATCTCAAGGAGGTCGGAAATCAACCACTATAGACATAATTCATACTCTTGAAGCATATTGGTCTCCTCAAAGCATTTGACCAATAGTTCTCCTAATGCTAAAAACTGATAATCCTCATGAGCCATTCATCAAACCATTTCAGAATTATCCTTGGAGCTTTGGGTTTGATCCAAGAAAAGGATTGTAGATCCATTTGCAGTAGTTTGTTGTTTGCTTTTGGATTCGTGACGTGATTCTAACAGCAATTCAAGAGGTGCCTTGTGCCCGGAATGTCTGATAGGGTATTATGATTTAGCCATAAAATGATGGGGAGTCTGTCAGACAGACATAACTGATGGCTATGGTTTAGTGAGGAGAATTTCCAGGCATTTCTTCACAATTTAAATGCTAGTCTCTCCAGCTTTGTCACAAAATTTTTTAATCTTTATTTGTTATGGTGGTGCCTTTCTTTCGGGTTTAGTGGAATGCATTAAATTAATGAAGGAATATAACGACAACCACAAGGATCCCCAAGGCAATAAGTGTTTATGGATGATTTGCATGAGAGCTGAAACAAGTTAGGGTGGGGACCTAATTCTCTCTATGGATTGTTTGAGTTTGAAGGAGAGAGCCATCCTATGTGTGATAGAATGGAGTATGATCATAAGCTCAAAGGTCCGAAGGAGAAGAAAATTGATGTTTCCATTTTTAGCAGCCAAAGCATGAGCAGATGAGCGTAGCAAGACATTGTTATTTTGAAGGAAAAGAGATTGTTTGTTGTTTTTGTTCTAGGCATTTAGCAGAATGGAGGAGGAGATGAGTAGGTTAGCAAGTCAAAGAAAAAGTAATAGCCAATGGATTGCTTTACGTGGACTTGGTTAATATCAAGTAACTATCAAGCTATAATTGCTTTCAAGAGCAATTCTGCCAGTGATCTTAAAATGTTGATTAAATTTTCTAATATGAGAGGTGTTTGCGCATGGCCTTCTCTTCATACTTTTGGAAACTGTTTAAAATTTAAGAAAATCTGAAAATTTATTTGCAATATCGAGTTTTTCCAAAAAATTATTTAAAAGTTCTAAGTGAAGTATATAAGCAATCACAACTTTTTTGAGGATGAAAATAAATTATTTAAGATTGAAATGAAGAAATCTAAATATATTTGAATATTTTGTTTTACAACTCTGGTACAATATAGAAAAATCATGTGCTCTAAAGTTAGTTGGACCTGTAAAGTAATTTTGTTGAAAAGGTTATAGGTCTAAAGTAATTCGTCTTGATATGGTAAAAGGAATTTCTCTAAAGTTTATTTATTTATTGTTATTTTTGCACTTAATTATTCATGATACAGATACTAATTGAATGACCTTAGACTTGTAGAAGTCTCACTTCATACTTGACTGTATGAATCTATATTTTCTCTATTGGCAGGTGCAGTATTTCAATTTTGTAAAGTCTTGAGAAACTGTTGTTGCATCTTTTGTGCAAGGTGACTCATGTTCCTTGAAATGCAGGATAGTCCAAATTCCAGTCACAGACTGGATTTAACATCTAGTCTGAAAGTAGCCTTTGCTGCAAACCAAACCGGAGGAGAAACATCTCCAAGTGATTACAATTTACGCTCAGTGTTGACAATTGCTTTCAGTTCCCTTATGAGCTCCACCTCCAGGAGAGTGTTGCTGCAATGGCCAGATAGTATGTTTGTAGCATTGTCTCAGCTGTGCAAAGAGTTGCCGTGGCCATTTCTCCACCCCGACTTGGATTGAATTCAGGAGATAAACTCCTCGCAGGATTCCCAGAAGCATTACCCTTGCTCGGTGGATTTACCAGGGCTACAACTAAATATTTCAGATTTAATTCAAATCTTTAACAATTCTATGATTTGCGGGATCATCAGGATGCCGTATTATGCTGTTCCTTGAATGTATGGCTGACAAGTTTTGCACTTGTTGCTGTTGTCATTTTAACTATAGTTTTTTTTTGCGGTTCTTGTATCAGTCTAGGAGTTGAAGCTATCTTGATGTCTCTTAAAGCAATAACATGGAGGAATCTTTGAACACTGTATCTAAAAAAATTATGATCTGAATTAGAGCAGCATTGTGTAGGTGGACTTTCAGACTTTGTGAGGGAAAGTCTGCAGTTGCTTTGAGAATAATTTCTAGTAGATATATTAATACATGCCTTACTTAAATTAAAGAGAAATGTTTTATGTTTGACTCTCGGCTTTTTTCCTCTGCGTCGGACTTGAATGTGCATTTCTCTATAGCAAAATTTTCTTCCTTTTACCCTTGCTACCCCTTCCCCTACCCTATACCCCCATCTATTTCATTGAAGGGCCCATCGAACTGAGCATAGTTTAGGCCACTTCTTTGTCAACTAACCTGGGCGGTCTCCTTCTAGTTGGTATTTCATTTCATTGCAAAATCAATCCCAGTTTTCTTTGGCACTACTTTAGGTACTCTATCTTGGATATGTTAGTGTCCGAATGTAGATTAGTAGGTTAATCTTCTCTTATGGATAACATCTTGTCTTCTAAAATTTTCAGATGCAACCAGCTTTCACCTTTTGCGAACAAGGCCGGGCTTGATATGTTAGAAACAACATTGGTTGCATTATAGACAATCTTTGATGAGGCGGGAGGACGGCGCTTTCATCTGAATTTGCCAAGTTAATGGAACAGGTATACCACGAGATTCTCATCTGATGATGATTTTGTCTCTGCCTTCACCTGTATATTTTTGTTTCCTAGGGAGCACTATTTGCATCCATATATTTTGCATCGAACACAGATATTTATAAGTAAATTTGTCTTATTCGAGGTTAATTCAAGTACAAGTAAAAATTGTATTGGTAAATGAACTGACTAGAGAGGTATGCATTTTTGGCACTCAATGCTCTCTCCATTAGGGATATATGATCAATCTAGAATGTGAACAATGGTCCCGAAAGTCAGGTGATGGTCCCAATTGCTATGGGTTTCCAATTTATCTTGTGTTGGTGTTCATTTGTGGCATGGACCCTGGACCTCCTCAATTTGGTCATGGACCGGTTGACGATTAGTGCCTTCGTCAACTGTGTTCGATGGACTGGGTGCTGTGAAAACTTTACTCATTAAATGAAGCAGAAAGTGTTTGTCTCCACTATCTGTTGAACTAGAAATTGATAACCATCACCGACCTTGGATATTTACGATCTTTCTTTCAAGTCTGTCACCAACTCTCCTTTATATGAAGGCAAGTCCCACTGGCAGGTAATGTTTCACGATTAGATTAGATTATGCTATTAACAGTTAACACCTAATAACTTCTAAATTAAATAAATTAAAAAGACTGCCATAGTGTACCCAATCCTGCTGACTTCATTTTATTGGGTGGGTAATTGGAATAAGACATGCACTGAATTTTCTCGGTCTGTGCTGATTTTTCTTTACATGTCTGCTTTTGGCCAGGGTTACTCCTATTTTTCTGGAGGTGTTTGCTTGCCTGCCATATTACATACGAGTAGGCGGTTGCCTGGAAATTCGTGGGCGAAGACAGCAGCATCCATTGCCTAGCCTTCCTTTTCATGACCCGGTGATCATGGTCAGCTTGTTGTTTTTAAGAACGTACATAATTTAAATTCTCATAATATATGTGCAACACAGTCAAGTCCTTCATTATCTTTTTTACTTCCTATATTCAAAAAAAAAAGAGTGGAAAATACAATTTTTAACTTTAAATCTTATTTTCTTGTTTGAGGACCCACCAAGAAGCAAAAAATGAAGGGCGAACATTCAGGATTGGTGATCACGTTCTTCTTTCAATAATTTTCAAAATAATATTTTATCTCATTTTTAAATTTAAGTCTGAAATTGTAAGTTATTTGGAGATATTCCAACACTTGCAACTTTCTTGCTTGATCTAGTGTACAGAAGGTTGATATTGAAATCTTGACTGATTTGCTTTTTTTAGTTATGTTAATTATCAAAATTAGAAACTAATTATATGTACTTTTATAGGCTTTGAAGGTAATTCAGTTTATGAACTTTAAACATTGTAAATATATTTACGTGAGGTTAGTTATGTGCTATTAATTATTATTATAGTTTAATATAGTTACTTGCAAACTCGTGGTGTGAAATTGACCCAAATGAATTCGTTCATGCCTCCAAAGATTGTGTCATGCTCATAGCAAGAGCCATTGATGGCTCATGATGATGGATTCTAACTTACTAACATGCAACTAACTCTCTTGTTTCATGCTTGTCTCAATGGGTTTTGGTGATTTAATATTTGATTTAGTTTGCTTGTGGTTGCAAGTTTGGATTTCATTCACTCACGTTTAGTTTATATAATTTGTGCACTTGCTTTCCATCTCATGCTCCCCCTTCTCATGATCTTTTGTGCTCCCCTTCTTTAAATATGCTCCCCTTTTCATGATCACATGATCCAATTAGGCTTATCCGTATCTTCCACTTTGAATATGTTTTAAATGTTTTTATTGCTTATATACTTGTGTAGTAATCTAGATTCTATCATGTGTTGTTTTATACTTAAGGAAGAGTTGATAGGTTTTTATGCTATGCATGTATTTTTAAAAAAAAAATTCAGTTTACATGCCTGTTCTTTTTTCATGTTTTATATGCTCTAGTTAACGCATATATTGATTTATACGTATATATCATGTGATATATTTTGTTAAAATTTGTGTTATACATGTACAATTCTTGAGATACATGCTATATATGCTCTATTTCTTTTGTGTACTCAATTATATGTTTGATTGTACATTGTATGTCCAAGTTTTAATGATTCTTGCATAAGCTATATGATATGTCATTTAAAAAAAAAAAAAGGGGATTTCATATTTTTTAATTGAGCTTCATTGACTTATCTCCATGCACATATTGATTACATGACTCTTTTACACTCACCTTTATGTTTACTCATGTATTTGTTTTCATGAGCATTTATGAGCATTTTGGATTTTAAGTGTCAACTCTTGTGTAATGTGCATGTTTCATGGGATACATGATTTGATTTCACGTTTTGAGGGATCTTTAATTAGTTTTCAAAAATTATTTTAAACTAGTAATTTATTCTTCACTTGGAAGTATTTTCAATGTATAACTATTTTTCAAATCTTATTTTTAAAAATTCCTACCTTCTAAGGGCAGTTGGTTGGGCGACCATGTCTCGTGTGCCTTCATGAGAATATCTCTTTAACATGTGCATGATAAGGGTGGATGTTATGAGTTATACATGATTTTAATGATATTTTATTTTTGTATACTCATACTTGTTTTTCTATATATGTATACATCAAATTTCAAGTGGTATTTTCATTCTCATACATACATATATATGATTTTGGTTGTACTTATTTTACATTAACATACTTGTTTTAAAACACAAATTAATTTATGCTAAACTTGATTTAATTCTAAATGTTAATTGGTATTTTCACAAGCTTATGCATGTGTTTTGTTATATTTTAAAAAAAGATTTTTTAAAAAAAAAGATTTCATGTTGACAAGATAATAATTATGTTTATCTATAAGTAATATCAACATTTATTTTGTCAAGTACTATTGATTTCAATTGGAATCAAAATTTATTCTGTTGACTACAAGTAATTTCAAAATTTGTTTTAAGTGGTATTAATTTTTTTTTAAAAATGTGTTTGACATATATTGCCTATATGCAGGGGAGCTTAACATCTCCTCTGCATATAGATTCATGTTGAGTGTATTTTATATAAAAAAGAGCTTGACTTCTTTTTTTTATATGGTACACGTGTGTAAGGAGAGTTTAACATCTCCGTCTATACAATGTTTGTTATACTAATGTGGGTTAGGATCTAGTCATCCCTTCTCTACGTAATGCATGTATGCAGGGGGAGTTAACTTAACATCTCTCATTTTCATGAATTTATATGACATATACATTCTTGTTTATTTTTTTGCACCCCTTTGTTGATGAATTGACAAAAGGAGGGAGAAGAATTTAGAGAGTTTATATATGCATGTATATTGTTATTATGCATATATATATTTTTGTTTGTTTAAAATTTTATTTATATGCTTCATTGAATATCATTATTGTTTTTGCTATGCATGAGTTAAGGGAGAGCTTGTAACACCCCGTTTCAGGAATACGTACTGAGTTACGTATTCAGATTTTCTAATCATATTTTTCAATTTACTTCCTGTATTTATTTTGTATTATGAATTATTTATATAATCGTTTTACCTTGGATCCGGATTCGTGAACGCGGAGTCAGCCCTAGTCTGAACCGGGGACCCGATCCTAACATATTACTTGATTTGATTCTTTCGATAGTCAGATTTGATTGATTTTAGTTTCAAACATCATTTTCTAATATTCTAAATTTTCTATGATTTTTTGAGATTTTCTTGAATTAAATTGAAAATCTTCAAAACCGGATTCGACCAGTGCCGCTGATTGATTCTCAAATTTTTTGTTTACAAACGGAATTAATTTTTAGAAACGGCTTTCATATTAGTTTTTAAAATCACATTTTCTATCTAAATACCTTTTCTGAGATTTTTCTGAATTTATCAAAATTCCACTAGATTTGGTGTCGGCCAGTATCGCAGGTTGATTCCAGAATTTTTACTTTACAATCAGAATTGAATTTTTGAATTCTACTTTCATGTTACTTTTTAGAAACATATTTTCTCCTTTAATGTATTTTCTGAGATTTTTCAGAGTTTATGAAAATTCGGTCGAACCGATGTAGACCGCTATCGACGATTGACTCCAGGGTTTTTAATTTGAAAACGGGATTTTATTTCTAAAACTGATTTCGTATTATTCTTCAGGGGGATGATTTCTATCTCTGGGTATTTTTGCGGATTTTTTCAGAACAGTCGATATTTCTCGACATTATTATATTATTATTTTTAGAATCTTTCTTTCTTAATTTCTTTCTTTCCTTTTCTTTCCCCCTCCTATCACCTGCCAACCCACACCTCCGCCACATGGGTCCGGTCCCATCAGGCCCCCTTCTCATCAATCTCTCTCTTTCTTCTTCTCTTTCTTTTTCTTTTTCTTTTTTCTTTCTCCTTCTCCCTTCTCTTCTTCATCTTTCTCTTCTCCTTCTTCTTCATTTTGCCCGATACCCAAGCTTGGTCCCCACTTCGGCGAACTTGGTCGGCGACCTGGTCGGAGGTAGGCCCCAACTTGGTGACCAACTCCCCCTCTCCCCCTCTCCTCTATCTCCAACACTAACAAAATCACCACCATCTCCATCTTCTTCCTCCTCCAAACCACCACCATCACCTTCAAAAATTCTGCAAATCAACCACCACCACCATCTTCTCCACTCCAACTCCACCCTCACAATACCCTACTCCTCCTCTTCTGCCTATCTCCTTTAATTTCTCCATCTCCACCCAAAATCACCACCAAAACCATCATCTCCACCTCCTTCACTACTCTTCTCATCACCAAACCCAAAACCTCTCCTATTTTCCCCTATCTTTTTAGGGTGGCCGACGCCACCCTGGGGCTGGGTGCCGCCAGCGCGTTGCCGGTGGCCGTGCGCGGCCAGGGGGCCCTGCCCCTTGTGCATGGGCAGAGGAGAGGGCGACAACCCCCCTCTCTCATCTATCCTCATCTCTCTCTCTGCAGTCTTTCTCTCTCCTTTTTTCTCTCTTTCTCTCTTTGTTTCTCTCTCTCCTCTCTCTCATCTTTTTCTCTCTGGCCCTCTTCCCCTTCTCTCTAGATTTCCCTCTCAACTCTCTCCAGTCTTTCTCTCTTTAGTTCTCTCTTTCTCTCTAGTCTCTCTCTACATTCCTTCCTCTCCCTAGCTCTCACTCTTTCTTTCTCTCTCCTCTTCTTTTTCTAAAAACTATATATATATTTAATTATATTTTATAGCGCGTGTGCGAGTTCCTTGGATCTCAGAGTTTTACGCTTTTTCGAAGAATTATGCGAGTGTCTTTGCCTTAATTTGGGTTTCCCTACTTTATCAGGTCGACATGTATTTTATTTCGTATTTAAATTTGTTTTGTATTGGGCAATGCCCCTGTAATTGTATGTGGTCGAGTGCCTATCATTGTACATGTATATGCCTGTGACGAATGCTTGTACTAGAGTAGTTTACTTACACATATACCATGCCTGTGATGTACTCTCTTTACTGTTTTATACCATGCGTAGCCGACCCTTCATGGTCGTTAGCCTCTGGGCTCTCTACTCGACCTCCGGGCCCTGTCAGCCTTCAGGCCTTCTACTCGGCCTCCCGACCCTACCTGCCTCTGGGCTTCTCCACAGTAGTCTAGATATTATCACACTTATATGTATGCTCGTAAGGCACTAACATCTCGTACAGGTACCCTTGGACCGACTCTGGGTTCTCCCTACTCTTGGGCTGGCTACCCAATGGTCTAGACTTGTACCCTTATGGGTTTTGAGGTAGCTACCGAGAGTGCACTTCACCCCGAGCGTACTTTAGCCTCCGGGCTCTCGCCCACTACCTTGAAAGAGAAGTGCGCTTGGACTGTCAGGTCTCTCAGCTCCGCCTGGTAGGCATGCTTAATGCTCAGCGCTTTACCACTAGATTCGTCTAAGCGAGATGATGCCGGATTTTCTACTCGCGCTTTAAGTCGAGTTGTCCTGGTAACACCGCAAGGCACTCCAGTGTTAAATACTGTTTACTGTCCGTACCTCTAGCATGCTTAGCTCCTCTTGGGTGCTTTGCTTGCTTGCTTATTACCTGATCGTCAGTTTAGCTTTTCTTCTATTAATGGTTGTGAAGAGTTTGAATCTTATACTATTTTTCCTGAAACTGCATGATTTTTCGGTATTCATACCGATCTCGTATATCGGTACTATTTTCCTATATTTCTTGACGTGCTTACATATACCATGCTATCACTTGTCACTTGACTGATATCACCCTCATGTCATGCTATCACCTGACATCCGGCATGATATATGATCGGCAAAAAGCAAGCACAATAATAAGTAAAAAGAGTTTAGATCGATGTTACTGCTTTTGCGATTCTTTCGTAGTAGAAAAGTGGCTCTACGGGTCGTATCCACAAGGAGGGAGAGCGATGAAGCTTGATGCGGCTTCTTCGTTCAAGAAAAGAGAAAGTTCTTTGTTTCAAGTAAAGAATTGAAAAATGAAAATAAGTTGTTTCAAGAATTGTTTGAAAATGATTTGGTAGTTTGTAAAAGTGGGTCTTTCTTAATGGTAAAAGCGCATGGCTAACTTTCTACTAATTGCTCCCACTAATCTCTAACTTCTTGAAGATGTGTAGCCTCATGATGGATCATAGACAAGCTTAACCCTTATGCATTGGATCTATTCACGTGGAAATCGAGTGAAAGTTCTTCCTATAACTTAGCTTTACACGGCAAAAACTCGGACATTCCCTTATCAAAATCCAATAGAAGGCGAGAATACGGGAAGACACGAGTGTTGACACTTAAAAAAGACAAGATTCTCATTGGTCCGAACGATGTCTAAACTTGTTGACATTTACAAAAGACAAGGGACAGACAAGCTGAAGACCAGTTTTCACCCACCTCCAAGGGACAAGGAAGCGGTTTGGACTCCACTGATCCAGCAAGCAGAACAGTGAACCCGGATTATTTCTAAACAGACCTCAGCAGGTCTAAAATGCTAGCATTTAGCATTACATTAGCCCAAGGAGATAGCCTCGTTTGAGAGGCTAACATCATCCAGAGCATCGCCAGGAAGCTAACTGACAGCTTCGCCGAAAAGCCTCTTTTCGGACTTCGCCAAGAATTGCCTCTAGCTCCGCTATGAGCTTCAAAGCGGGCAGCTCCGCTATCAGCCTGCTATGGTCAATCTTTGACCAATCAAATCTCCTGATGAGATCGGATCCAAGCAAATCAAATCCAATCGGGATTCAAATATGGCAGGTGATTGCCGCAATCTCTTGACTCTCTTGAAACGAGTAAGAGGATCAGAGAAAATCCTTCAACGATATGGAAAGGATCATAACAAATCAGAAAGATCAACCGACTTGCCATTTTCTAGCTCCGCGGAAGCTATTCTAGCCTCGCGGCAAGGCTACTTTCCAGATTCAAACAGATTCAGTTCAATCTGTTTCCATATCTTCAAGGGGACGATTTACCCTTGCTCTCCCTATAAATAGCCCACCAGGGGAACAAAGGGAAGAGGACGGATCGAGCCATCAATCGCCTTCTGATCACGAGGATCGATCAATCAACTTCTTCAACAGAGGCTTCTTCATAAAGCACCGTGCGCTCTCGAATTCAGAGACCTTTTTAGAGAATTGCTTTCTCTATCCAGGGTGTTGATACCCTATCATCGTCCTTCTTCTCAAGGAATCTCCGGAACCAGGCGAGAAGGAATTCCTAATTGAAGGCGATTTTGAGAAGCAGCAAGAGGGTTCTACCAACCCTCTATTCTCTGATTCCCGGAACCAGGCGAGAAGGGAATCTCATCGCTCGCATCGTCAAAGGGACAAAGTGGTCGCGCGCTGACCAGACTCCTATCGGCACATTTCCCAGAATCTCTGAGGAGATCTACTTGTAATCTTTTTAAGAATACTTGTAATTTAGCTCCTCAAACTTTTTATTTGTAAGTTTTCCCCTTTTGCAATTAATGGAAAACAAGATGGCGACTCCGCTGGGGATTGTATTCTCCTCTGCTGAGAATCAAGTGTCGCAATGCGACGAACAGACCTTCGGGTCTATCTCTGAATTCAGAAAAGCCGGTGCAGCCAGATCTTCTCTGGCTAAATCTTCAAGCAAAGTCTCTGCCGAGACGGAGAAGGTTCTCTGCAAACCTGCCGCGGTTCTCTGGCGCAACAAGGAAACATGTCCGCAGCCCAGATCCTGCACTTTTGAGAACCTGGTTATCCAGATCGATCAAGGAAGATTTGAAGAAGTCCTCTCTGGGGGTGGCCTGACGCTTCGAGCACGGAAGCACGGGAAGGTCTTCATGACCAAGGTTTCAAATCAGAAACCAGAGGCAGAATTTTGCCAACACCCCACAGCCCGCTTGTGGCTATTCAGGTTCCTTGCGAACCTATGCATCCTCTGCCAAAGCGGATATGGAAGCCTAAACAGAAGTCCTCTGCTGAAGCTTCAGGCGTGGCCACGCCAAAGCCGCGCCTCTCTTATGAAGAAAAAGGCAAGATGCCCGCCTGCGCCAACAGTGCTGCCAACCATAAAGTCAAGACGGCAATCATACCATCGCCTAGAGCAGCAACGCCTATTGATAGCCTTGTCCTCACAAGCAAGGCTATTGTACCTCGGCGTACTCATCGGGTTTACAGTCGCGAGGTTAGAACCAGAGCACTATTCGGTGCTAATCCTTTCCGCAGGAATAAGGGGAACGATGCGTTGTCCCAAATACCAGATTATTCAGGCCCCTACAGGGCCGACCTGCGAGAATTCTTGGCGGACAAGCAGAGATTGAAGCATTTCCAGACTACTTCCTCCTGTTGTCGACGAAGTGGATGCCAGTTGGTGATGGTCCATTCTATGCAGTGTCGGTTACGACCGACCCTCGCCACTTCTCCATACCAGCGATCAGTCTTTGATCGACTGTCTCCGCGCATCCCAATAAAGCATCTCAGAAGGAGCGGCTCACCAGATCCAGCCTCTGCATCCGTCAACATGACCGGAAGGGGGCGAGAACCGCGCAGAGGAGGTCATACATCTGAAGATACCCCTTTCGGCTCCCCAGATCCAGATTACTGCCCAGGCTTAGGTGAAGTCTTGGTGCGCGAAGAAGGTGTTTTCCGAAACACCAGGTCTAGGGTGGCAATACCCTATAACTATGAGCAGCCTTCTTCCTCAAAGACCCTGATCTCGCCACAGTCCAGGCGATCACCCCAATCATCTGATGAAGAAGATGAAGACAGCGGGTATGCATCTTCAGCAACAGTCAGTTCTATACGGACGGACAAAGCATCGGTCAATATGGCCGAGAACGCCAATGACGACCTTCGTCGGCGTTTGGAAGCTCAGGAGCAGACCTCCAGAACTCAGCAAGAGGCCCTGGACAATATTCAACAGATGCTCGCTCAGCTCCTCAGCAACCGGAATGATGATACCGGGAGTAATCATGACGAGGAGGGACATCTCAGCAATGATCCGCCCAAGACGGAGAAATCTAAGGGAGGCTCTTCCCTGGATGCCGAAGTCCTTAAAGGCCTTCAAGCTCAAATTTCATCCCTGGCTCAGAAGGATGAATTGAAGAAAGTGGGGGTAGTCCGTCCTTACCCACTTGAATGGGATTCGGTGCCATATCCGCCAAAGTTCAAACCACCAACGTTGCATACGTATGATGGTAAGAGCTCGCCAAATCAGCACATCTACTATTTTCGGTCTCAGACCAGCAATGTTATAAGCAACGATGCCATCATGGCTAGGCTGTTCATTGGCACCTTGAAAGGGGTGGCATTCGACTGGTTCTGAAGCCTTCCTCAGGGCTCTATCAATGCCTGGGTCGACCTGGAAACTCGGTTCCTCTCTCGCTTCTATGAGGATGACACCGAAGTGACCATGGACAAGCTCCTTTCTACTGTGCAGAGGAAAGGCGAATCTGTCCGTGAATACATTGAGCGGTTCAGAAATCTATCTCTGATGTGCCCAGCAGGGATGCCATTACCTATGCTCTTACAGACATGCATGCACAACTTCTTGGATCAAGTAGAAGTTCGCATGGGGGCTGTCAAAGCCCATACTTGGAAGGAATTGGTCGAACAAGCTGAGATAGCCAAGAAGTCGGCTAAGAAGTTCGAGCCATCCGTCCCTAGAAGCAAATGGGGCGCGAACAACAAAGGGCGTAGCGATCTCCCACAGTCCTCCCAAGTTAAGGGGAAGGAAATCATGTCTGTGGAACTTTCGGGAGACCTGCAGTCAAAGGCCAAGAAGAGCGGCGTCAATAGCCAAGAGCCTAAGTTCCCTCCGAAGCAGTACTCCTTCAGAGATGATCAGGTGGTCACGATATTCCATCTGCTCCACAAAGGGAATAAGATGAAGCTACCAGATGCTCGGCGTCCTAATGAGATAGGGCGCACAAACGACCCCAAATACTGTCTTTATCATAGGATGGTCCATCATCCTACTGACAAGTGCTATGTTCTCAAGGATAGAATTCAAGCCTTGGTCGACGCCGGAGTCCTCACACTGAAGACGGAGCAGAAGAAAGTCACTGCCAATATGGTGACTCTTGAGTTCGGCACTGCCCAGAAGGTCATGATTCCTGACGGGACCTATCCAGCCCCCACACCGCGGTTGGAAGTCAAGCATCCTCCGGCCATGACTCAAAACAACAAGGGTCTCGTCCCCTTGACATTGGAGACAGGGGAAGTTATGTGGATACACCCTGACCTCGTCCAAGACGTACAGCGGACGTCGAAGGACTCCAGCAGAAAGGGCAAGCCCTGCAATGTCATCTCTGTCCTGCCAGATGATGACAACCTTACTTCGGCTTCCCTCAGTGATTCAGAATGAGAAAAGCGTGCTTGCACAGCGCAGGCAGATGCGCCTCAACAGACGGGCACCCGATCTGGAAAATCATACTTGAGGCAGTATGACAAGTCTACTGACGAGATACAACAGCAAACGACGTCAGTACCGATGCCGACATCCGCTCCAGTCCTGACCAAAGGGAGAGAGAAGCCTAAGGAAGTGCGGTTCGACCATGTGTTGAAGAAACCGCCAGGCCAAGGGTTAGCCACGCCCTTCCGCTTTGATATATTGGCTCACTTAGCCAATATCCCGGCTCGTATTACAATACACGAGCTTCTTCGTCTCTCTAAAGAGACAAGAGAGGCACTCAGAGATGCGCTAGCCAACTCAGAGTCCTTTCTGACATACATGCCTGAGGTTCCTGGTGATGAGATGCGGCCTTCCTGCTCAGAGTGTCATCACGCACAATCCAAGGTGCCTGCCATTACCTTCACGGCGGAAGATATGCTTCTCAAGGACAACAAGCACGATCGATCTCTGTACTACACCGGATATATCGGTTCAACCTGCATTGAAAGGATACAAGTCGATCCGGGGTCTGCACTCAGCATCATCCCCAAAAGGCTCCTCTACTTCCTCGGCATACCACTGTACAGGTTGTCTGCGACCACCACTACAATATACGGTTTTAACGCCGGGAGCAGCCATCCGCTGGGAAAGATTCGGCTCCGTTGCAGAATCGGAAGCCTGAAGTCAGAAGTGACGTGCTATGTCATTGATGCTGACACATCATACAACCTGCTACTGGGACGACCATGGATCCATGCCAACTGGATCGTTCCTTCCACTCTCCATCAGTGCTTCAAGTATGTTGAGGATGATGCGACAGTACGAACTGTCTTCGCTGAGAAGCAACCCTTCAAGGGGGTGGAAAACTACTTCACTGATGCTCTCCTATACCAAGAGGCTAGTGGAACGCCGGGAGAAACATTGCCAGACGATGATGAGAGTGGCAATGAGGCGGATTCAGAATCCGAAACAGGCATGCCAGCCATTTTGATTGGCGAACCAATTACAGCATGTTTCCTCAATGACCCCCAACGTAATACCCCTCCTGAAGAGGAAGGCGAATGGATAATTAATGATAATATTTCTTTTGATTATCCTGCGAGCATCGAGTCATCCATTATGGATGGCTCTCTTCATATGCCCGTACATGAGCCGAGTGTGGCTAGCACATCTGTGGAAGCCATAGAAGGGGCCACGCTAGTGATCCCTCCATCCAAACAAGGTCAGTTGCCGATAATCTTCGGTAGAACCCAGCCACGGGGACCTGCAGCTACAGATTCAAGCTCGGACTCAGAAGCCCCACAGTTCTTCCATTATGCGCAACCGGCACGCCATATTATGGAGAAGATGGGATATGACTTGAAGCAGGCAAGCGGCCTGAACTTCGGAAAAGAAGACGCGGTCTGATGCGTAATGCTGTCCCGAAAGGGAAACCTGCAAATTACTATGATAGTACACGCAGGGGGTTGGGTTATGTTACACCCACATCATCAGTAACGGTTCAAGTCAAAGACGACGAACCAATTCCATCACAGTCGGACTCATCTGCCGAGTGGGACTCTGACATCAGCATAGGAGGAATGTTCAACGGCCTCACTGTGAATATGACTTCAGGCAGTCAATTAGAACCTGCGGAAGCTGCTGATGAGGAACCTTGGGCCCAACAATTAAGTCTCCAATGGGAAAAGCGGTTCGAGCTGCGCGAGCCACCTACCGAAGACAAGGTGATGCAGATCAACTTGGGCAGTCAAGATCATCCCAAACCGATTTTCATAAGTGAAAGCCTATCACTTATCGAAAAGGAAGAATTGATAATACTCATAAAAGAGTACATAGATGTCTTCGCCTGGAGCTATGAAGACATGCCCGGACTCGATCCGCAGGTCGCCATGCACCGTCTAAACATCAAGCCCGACGTTAAGCCAGTCAAGCAGCAACAACGTCGGTTCCGCCCAAACATCATGGAGGCTATTGAAGCCGAAGTTCATAAGCTCATTGCTTGTGGCTTCATCCGGGAGGAACAACATCCAGATTGGGTGGCTAACATAGTCCCCGTCCTCAAGAAGAATGGGAAAATACGGATCTGCATCGACTACCGTGATCTCAATACGGCCTGTCCCAAAGATGAGTTCCCACTGCCCATCACCGACGTCATGATTGACAACACATGCGGGTTCGAGAGGATGTCTTTCATGGACGGCTTCTCAGGGTACAACCAGATCAAGATGTATCCCGACGACGAGAAGCATACTTCTTTCCGAACACCATTGGGGGTATACTGCTACACTGTAATGCCCTTCGGACTGAAGAACGCCGGAGCAACCTACCAGCGGGCGATGAGCATGATCTTCCGCGACCATCTCCGAAAGACGGTGGAATGCTATGTTGACGACATTGCCGTCAAAAGCCGCAGCAAAGATGAACATCTTCGCGATCTGAGAACGATGTTCGATATAATGCGGGCTCATCAGTTGAAAATGAACCTGACAAAATCCTTTTTAGGAGTGTCTAGTGGCAAGTTCCTCGGATTCATTGTCACATCAAAAGGGATCCATCTGGACCCAGACAAAGTCAAAGCCATCCAAGACATGCATCCACCAAGGAATCTCAAAGAGCTCAGAGGCTTACAAGGCAGGTTAGCCTATATCAGAAGATTCATTGTAAATCTTTCGGGCCGTTGCTAGCCCTTTACCCGACTAATGAAGAAGGGTACTGCCTTCATATGGGACCAAGCTTGTCAAGAAGCTTATGAAGACATTAAGAGGTATCTTACAAAACCTCCTGTCTTAGTGGCCCTTACATCAGGGAGACCATTCTTGCTTTATGTAAAAGCTCTGGACTATTCCCTCGGCGCCCTCCTCGCTCAGAAGGACGACAATGGCCATGAGCAGGCCATTTATTATCTGAGCAGGACTCTCATAGGAGCGGAATCTCGCTACAATCCTATTGAGAAAGAGTGCTTAGCTCTCGTCTTCGCTGTCCAGAAGACACGACATTATTTGGTTGGCCAAACCATACATGTCATCTCCAGGGTGAACCTCTACGTCTTCTCATGACGAAGCCAGGGTCGCTGAATTCAAGGTTGGCTAAATGGGCACTTCTGTTGTCTCAATACGACATGACCTTTACTCCTTAGAAAGCAGTTAAAGGTCAGGCCCTTGCAGAGTTCTTAGCTGCGCATCCAGTTCCGGAACATTCAAAACTTCACGAAGACATCCCTGATGAGGTCTTCGAATCTAATGCAACCTCAGTAGAGAAAGTGTGGCAGATGTTCTTTGACGGAGCATCGCGGATGGGCCCCAAAGGAAAGATTATTGCCGGAGTGGGGCTTGTGTTCATCTCCCCACAGGATCATATCCTTCCCAGAGCATTCTCCTTGACAGAATCATGCTCTAATAATGTAGCGGAATACAATGCTCTGCTCATTGGTCTCCAGCTCGCCCATGGAATGGGGGTACGCTACCTCGAAACTTACGGCGATTCAAAGCTGATCATTAGCCAGGTAAAAGGCGAATATGAAGTCCGCCATGAGGACTTGGTGCCTTACTATCATACAGCCATCGAATTGGCTAGCTTATTTGAAGGCTTCTACATCGGGCATGTGTCCCGATCTCAAAATACCAAGGCGGATGCTCTCGCTGCATTAGCGACAACGCTAGCCTTGCCAGCCGACACCGAGTATCACCTCACAGTCGCAACCCGGCATCTCGTATGCTCCAAGCATATGCTAAGGATCCAAGAGGTCCATAACATCTCCGTGGATCTTGAGCCGAGGGATTGGCGCTTCCCTCTCATTGACTATGCTCTGCACGGTCTGCTTCCAGACGATCCAAAGAAGCGGCGTCCATCAGACGAAGGTCGCTCCGTTTCTACTATGATCCCACTTTGAAGACACTCTACCGTCGTTCATATGATGGTATCCTCCTCCGTTGCCTTTCTCATTCAGAGGCACAGGAAGTGCTCAAAGAAGCACATGACGGCATTTGCGGGGCTCACCAGCCGGGTCCAAAGCTCAAAGACAGGCTGCACAGACTTGGGTACTACTGGCCGACCATGATGGCCGATGCCACCCAATATGCACGAAGGTGTAAGGCATGCCAGGTCCATGCAGACTTCATACACCAACCTTCGGAGTTGCTCCACCCTACTGTTGCTTCGTGGCCATTTGAAGCATGGGGAATTGATGTCGTAGGGCCAATCAGTCCCTCTTCGGCAAGAGGTCACCGGTTTATCCTGGCAATAACCGATTACTTCTCAAAATGGGCAGAGGCCATACCATTGGCCGAAGTTAAAACCTCCAATCTGGTTAGCTTCATCAAACACCATGTCATCCATCGATTTGGTGTCCCCAGGCGGATCATCCATGACAATGGTCCCCAATTCGTAAGCCAAGGGTTCCATCGGTTCTGCGATAAATACCGAATTCAGAATGTGGCTTCAACTGCCTACAATCCTGCCGCCAACGGCTTGGCAGAGGCATTTAACAAGACGATCATCAAGCTGCTCAAGAAGTTTGTCTCCTCGAACAAGCGAGATTGGGACGAAAAGCTCGGTGAATGCCTTTGGGCCTACCGGACTACGGTTCGGACACCGACAGGCAATACGCCTTTTTCCCTGGTATATGGGTGCGAAGCAGTTATCCCATTGGAAATCCAGGTGCCATCATTGCGGGTAGCCTTGACTACTAAGTTGACATCAGAAGACAATGATCGCCTGCGTCTTCAAGAGCTCGAAGCCCTAGACGAGAAGCGGCTACAAGCTCAGCAACACATCGAGCTATATCAGGCTCGAATGTCAAAAGCCTTCAATAAGAAGGTCAAGCAGAGGGTCTTCCAGAAAGGAGACCTGGTCTTAGCCGTCAGACGACCGATGATCATGACGCACAAGACCAAAGGCAAATTTTAGCCTAAATGGGAAGGACCGTTTGTGATAGAAACAGTTTATTCAAACGGGGCATACCGCCTTATGAATGCAGGTGGCGATCTACTCATGATGCCGATCAATGGCAAATTCTTAAAGAAGTATTATCCTTAATCGAGGATCCTTCTCTCGATCAAGTTAACATTACACCTCTGATCGAGATCCGCGCGTCCGAAATGCGCACAAAGAGAGCCTTTCTCTTCTTCCAAGCGAGGCCATACGGCCATGAATCAACTAGGACCTGGCCGTGCACCAGTTATCCTAAAAGACAATCGAGGTTGTGCAGACATCAACCTGATAATCCGACATCCTTAACGATTAAGGATAGAGGAAAATGCTAGCCTCTAAGCCCAACATGAGTCCTCGACAACTCATCATGCTGAGGGAATAGCATGGCTAGCCCAACTCAAACGGTAGTTGGTAAAGGCATATCAAACCCGTTGATAGCTGGGGGTTTGCTAAAAATCCCAAGGGACCTGCTCCCATTTGATTCCCTCTCCAGAATCACTTACCAATTCTAATCCATAGAATGGTAGGGCCACATATATTCCGCTGTTACGTTAACATTAAACCTATGACAGCAGTCCCCTCATTTCTCCCCGTGAGAATGAGACCTCCAAAATCACCTACCAATTCTCATCCATAGAATGGTAGGACCACATATATCCCACTGTTATGTTAACATTAAATCTATGACAGTGGTTCCCTCGTGAAAACGAGACCTCATCACCTATTTTTGAGCTTGGTGGCTTCTCAACCAGTTATGTCATTGCGACCTCTGAACTGGCAGATAACCAAGTCTCACCTACCATTGAGCTTAGTGGCGTCTCAATTGGTTATGTCATTGCGACCTCTGAACCAGCAGACAGCTAAGTCTCAATCCCGAGCCCTGTTGACATTTATAAAAGACAGGTCTCGATACTCGTTGACATTTACAAAAGACGAGTATCACCTATTTTTGAGCTTGGTGGCTTCTCAACCAGTTATGTCATTGCGACCTCTGAACTGGCAGATAACCAAGTCTCACCTACCATTGAGCTTAGTGGCGTCTCAATTGGTTATGTCATTGCGACCTCTGAACCAGCAGACAGCTAAGTCTCAATCCCGAGCCCTGTTGACATTTACAAAAGACAGGTCTCGATACTCGTTGACATTTACAAAAGACGAGTATCACCTATTTTTGAGCTTGGTGGCTTCTCAACCAGTTATGTCATTGCGACCTCTGAACTGGCAGATAGCCAAGTCTCACCTATCATTGAGCTTAGTGGCGTCTCAATTGGTTACGTCATTGCGACCTCTGAACCAGTAGACAGCTAAGTCTCAATCTCGAGTCCTGTTGACATTTACAAAAGACAGGTCTCGATACTTGTTGACATTTACAAAAGACAAGTATCACCTATTTTGAGCTTGGTGGCTTCTCAACCAGTTACGTCATCGCGACCTCTGAACTGGCAGAAAGCCAAGCCCCTATCATTGAGCTTGGTGGCGTCTCAATTGGTTATGTCATTGCGACCTCTGAACCAGCAGACAGCTAAGTCTCAATCTCGAGCCCTGTTGACATTTACAAAAGAGAGGCCTCATACTTGCTGACATTTACAAAAGGCAAGTATCTTCACTCCAGCCCCGCAATGGGCTAACCTCGAGACTGGCAACTTCTCAACCAGTTATGTCATCGCGACCTCTGAACTGGCAGATAGCCAAGTTTCATCTATCATTGAGCTTAGTGGCGTCTTAATCGGTTATGTCATTGCGACCTCTGAACCAGTAGACAGCTAAGTCTCAACCTTGAGTCCTGTTGACATTTACAAAAGACAGGTCTCGATACTTGTTGACATTTACAAAAGAAAAGTATCACCTATTTTGAGCTTGGTGGCTTCTCAACCAGTTACGTCATCGCGACCTCTGAACTGGCAGAAAGCCAAGCCCCTATCATTGAGCTTGGTGGCGTCTCAATTGGTTATGTCATTGCGACCTCTGAACCAGCAGACAGCTAAGTCTCAATCTCGAGCCCTGTTGACATTTACAAAAGACAGGCCTCATACTTGCTGACATTTACAAAAGGCAAGTATCTTCACTCCAGCCCCGCAATGGGCTAACCTCGAGACTGGCAACATCTCAATTGGTTATGTCATTGCGACCTCTGAACCAACAGACAGTCATGTCTTATTATCCAAACAGCAGAAGTCAAAAGGAAAATTTTCTATTAAAGCCAAAAAGATGGGATACATGGAGGAGCATATACAATGGCCTACAGGCGTATATGGTAAGATCGAATCCGATCCCCGAGCGAAGCTAGCCTCGTTCTCCTGTCATCAGCAGCCTGGGCCAGCGCCTGTGATCTCAGCTCAGCCTCATCGAAGTCCACCGCCTGAGCCAGACGACCCTCGACCTCCGCCAAAGTCGCCCTCTGTGACGACTTCTGCCGCCCCTGAATAGCCGGACTGATATGACAATCTCCCGACATGGACAGATTCTGTAATACCCCGTTCCCGGAATACGTACTTAGTTGCGTATTCAGATTTTTCGATCGTATTTTTCGATTTGTTTCCTGTATTTATTTTTGTATTATGAATTCCTTATATGATTGTTTTGTCTTGGATTTGGATTCGTGGTCTTGGAGTCAGCCCTAGTCTGAACCGAAGGCCCGATCCTAGTGTATTACTCGATTTGGTCTTTCCGGTATTCTGATTTGACCGATTTCTGTTTCAAATATTATTTTCCTATATTTTAGATTTTATATGATTTTCTAGAATTTTCCTGAATTTAATTAAATATCTTCAAAACCGGTGTCGGCCAGTGCCGCTGACCGATTCCCGGATTTTTAGTTTACAAACGGTTTAGAATTTCTAAAAGTTCCTTTAGACATTATTTCTTAAAATCATATTTTCTACCTAAATACTTTTTCTGGGAATTTTATGAATTTATGAAAATTCCACCGGAGTCGGTAGCTAGCTGATTCCGGGATTTTTAGTTTTAAAACTGTAAAGTATTTCTTAAAACGGATTTCACTATAATTCTTAGATTAATATTCTTGATTTTTGATAATTGTTTCGGGTCGTTCCGAGATACTTGAATTTCGGACGATTCTGGTATTTTCCCGAAAGATTTCCGCATCCGCAACCGAATCCCGGGAATCCGTCACTTTCATTATTTTTCATTTTCTCTTCCAAGAGAATAATTTCCCTTTTCCATTTTCTTTTCCTTTTCCTATTTTCTTTCTTTCCTTCCACCCTAAGTTTTCCCAAACTTTTACAACTTCCAATTCCTTCTCTAATCTTCCAATTACTTCCACCAACTTCCTCATTAAATGCCCTCTTTTTCTCTCTCTTCCATGGCCAGCCAAGTGTGGCTAGGAGAGACACCTCACCTCCCCTATTTACAAAAACCCCCTCTCTTTTAATTATTTGCACCTCCTTCACAAAATCTAAAACCTATAAATACTTTTCCTTCTCCTTTCTTTATTCACTTTCACTTCATCTTTCTCTTTCTTCTCTTCACCAAAACCCTAACCTCCAACATCTCCTTCACCTCCACCACCTCCGCCGGCGCCTCCGGCCACCACGACTCCGGCGAGAGACCCCCGATCTCCGGCCACCACTTCTTCTCACCAACACCAACAACAAAACCTCCAACCTCCACTTTCTTCTTCATCATCAACTTCCATCACCACCACCATCACTCCAACACCTTGTACTTCTTTTAGGTAAGTGTTCTTCTTCACCAAGCCTTGGATAATTCTTAGTATACTTGTGTCTTCAAATCATGTAATTTGATCATCAAACAAAACCAGCAAAATCTGTTCTGTGTGCTGTTTCCAGTCGATTAGTCGACTTGACCTAAGGACTAGTCGACTTGAAACCCTTAGTTGAAACGTAACCTTTTCAAGAACACAGTTTTAGTCGACTTAGGTTATTTATTAGTCGACTAGAAACCTCGATTAGTCGACTACTCCCTTGACCCTAGTCGACTAACCTTTCCTGAATCAGAAACCCAACTCTCTGTTACTCAGTATTAGTCGACTTGACATGACTGTTAGTCGACTTGAGATGTCTGTTAGTCGACTACCCTTTCCACCTAGTCGACTAACTTTTCCTGAAACCAGATTCTAACTCTCTGGAACCCAGTTTTAGTCGACTATACCAGACTGTTAGTCGACTTAAGACCCCTATTAGTCGACTAACCATTCCACCTAGTCGACTAACTTTAGCTGTTTGTCATAGTTGATTTCTTTCTTGAATATGAACCCTATCCTCTAGACTTGCATCATATATTGGTATTGTTTGACTTGTCACTTGACAAACATCATCTTACCTTCTCTCCTTCTCTCTCCTCTTCTCTCTACATATTTATATCAGGTTTTGTGGCGCATCCCGAGCTTCCGTGAATTTTGGATCTTTTGGCATATTGGTGGTTTAGGCGAGTAGTCTCGCTCTTCTCTCGTATCCCGTTTCGTCGGGACGATAAGTATTTCGCTTCTTATTTCTATATTCATGTATTGCCCTGCAATTGCTTATGGTAGCTTCATCTTGTACTTGTGCCATGCTTATGATATGCTTACTTCTTTATCGTATACCATGCGTGGCCGACCCTTCGTGGTCGTTGGACTTTGAGTCACTTCCATGTTACTACTTGTCATTACCTCAGACTAGTCAGTTGCATGCTTTTATTTAACACATGTATATCACCTGACCATCTAGTGTGTTATCACCTGACCACCTGCCATGCTACTATTGGCAAGACCCTTTAGTTATGCTATGACTTGCCCTGACTATTATCAATCACTTGCCATGACTTAACCCGACTATTATCAATCCTTTGATATGCTTGGTTGTTTACTAAATATCATCACCCTGTCATGCTATCACTTAACACCCAGCATGATATACTTGACTTGTGATTATCACCTTTACTGGAACCTTACCTTATTATCCTGTATCATGATCAGTGACTTGTTTTCCTGCTTTACATGCAGTGACCTGACTATATAGTACGTATGTACTCCTGATTCCTGATCATGTCCATTTCCTGTTATTCCCGTAAAGTGATAATTAAACTAATGAATCCTAAAAAGGACCAACTTGTATTGGGTCGGGGGAAACATGCGGATATCAATATGTGTTCGTGTTTACAGTGGCTTTTAGGAATGTTGTGCAACTACATGTTCCGGTCTGACCTGTGGGCCTCCAGGGGACCGAGGGGAGAGCTGGCTCCCTCATTACTGGTACCATCATGATAAGGGCATACATAAGTCCCTCCTGTTAGCCTTGCGGCTGGTTTCCGTTACCATGCAACGGAACAATCCTGGGCCGTGGTCCCGGGTATGTACGGGACCCACTGTAAACATAGTTCGTTGATACCCCCGCTGGTTTCCAATAACAACCGTGTTTTACTCGGATATGGATCTATGTGCGTTGGGACGCTAGCTCACATAGCTTGATATCAGGGTAAGACGAGTAATAATAAAGTGTCATAATAACCGGCTCTTTAAGTTGTAAGTAGAGGTATGTGGAATGGGACGCATACTAAAGCCTGCAACTTAAACGGCTATGAATCTGTGATGTGCCTTACCATAATTACTTGTTCCGGACTTTATATCGGATTTCCTGTTTTATGAGTATTATGTTATGACCACCTTGCAACTCTGATTCTATACGCTTGGATTTCGGTGGTATGAGATAAAGGTATATAGATGAGGGTTTCCTTGTTTGGATTATTCCTTCGATGTACTAGTCTCATGGGACCGTGACCTAAGCGTACACAGTCAGTCTTGCTTATGATTGGATTTACCTCGGATTCCCAAGTTTTATGATGATTATGTTTCACCTGTTCCTACCTGCTATATTTGTGTTCTAACCCTCCTGTCTCCTGTACTTGGTACACACTTATGCTCACCCTGGCTCGCCACCTGGCTTTTGTATCATACTCGCCTGGGGAGTTTCACTGACTCCCCTGGATCCTCATGTCCAGGTCTTGGAGCTTGGAGCGTGTAGATTCTCCCCCTTGTGGATCAGAGTAGCGCAGCGGTAGCGTGGATTCCCCAGCCGATCATCCAGAGCTCCATCCTTCCAGGCCCCCTTGTGAGTCTCTCGAGTTTTTCTTTTAAACTCTTGAGTGCCTTTCATACTGTTCATACTTGTATATTTCCTTGTATTCTCGCATTTGCGCATATTAGTGATGTGATATTCATGTAATATTGGATCACTTCTGGTGATAACTCTGTGATTGTATGCATGTGTTGAAATGTATAATGCACCACTTACTTCCGTACTCTGATTCTTGTCTGTACTGATGCTTAGCGTATATACGGGAGGGTAGTTCTGACCTACGTATATACGTTGCAGTGACGTCTCCGTATCCGCCAGGATCGGGGCGTTACAGGATGGTATCAGAGCTTAGGCTCTAACTTCCTCAGTACGTCCAGAGGGCAAATTAATGGTAAAGAAATTTGCAACTGGAATACTTGAGTCTTGGTTATACATTCCAACTACAAGTGCAGAGTTATCTATTTCTTGGCCATCCTTCCTTTGATTCCTAATCCTTCCTATCCTTTCCCTGTTTTGGTTTTATGAAGCCCTTATACCAACATTAAGATATGATAGACTAGGAAGGTAGTGGCTGGTTCTGCATGAAGCTATTATGTGATCTCTTCGGTGAATTCTATGAAGCTTGGTATTCTCCAGATCGATCTTGATCTGGCTATCTTTCAGAAGACAGCAGTCGGAATTCTCTACGGATATTCTACATTCTCTACTATATCGTTCAGAGTGATTGATGCCTGGTATTCGGGAGTCTTAATTATCGGCCTTCTTTATTATGCTCAGGACTATCAGGGTTTTCTTTATCTTCGGTATTCTGGCTCATTTATTGCACAGCCACGACATCAGCAGTATTATTAAGCATTATTCGAAGATTTATACAGCCGGAAGTGCGGAGGATGATTAATGTTCAGTCGACTTGAGAGCCCTACCTATAGTGCTTCATATCTTAATTAGTATAGATTCCACCCTTGTTCCCTTTGTGTTCAATTCACCCCTTAACGAAATTGCGAGGACGCAATTTTTTGTAAGGTGGATGGATTGTAATACCCGTTCCCGGAATACGTACTTAGTTGCGTATTCAGATTTTTCGATCGTATTTTTCGATTTGTTTCCTGTATTTATTTTTGTATTATGAATTCCTTATATGATTGTTTTGTCTTGGATTTGGATTCGTGGTCTTAGAGTCAGCCCTAGTCTGAACCGAAGGCCCGATCCTAGTGTATTACTCGATTTGGTCTTTCCGGTATTCTGATTTGACCGATTTCTATTTCAAATATTATTTTCCTATATTTTAGATTTTATATGATTTTCTGGAATTTCCTGAATTTAATTAAATATCTTCAAAACCGGTGTCGGCCAGTGCCGCTGACCGATTCCCGGATTTTTAGTTTACAAACGGTTTAGAATTTCTAAAAGTTCCTTTAGAAATTATTTCTTAAAATCATATTTTCTACCTAAATACTTTTTCTGGGAATTTTATGAATTTATGAAAATTCCACCGGAGTCGGTAGCTAGCTGATTCCGGGATTTTTAGTTTTAAAACTGTAAAGTATTTCTTAAAACGGATTTCACTATAATTCTTAGATTAATATTCTTGATTTTTGATAATTGTTTCGGGTCGTTCCGAGATACTTGAATTTCGGACGATTCCGGTATTTTCCCGAAAGATTTCCGCATCCGCAACCGAATCCCGGGAATCCGCCACTTTCATTATTTTTCATTTTCTCTTCCAAGAGAATAATTTCCCTTTTCCATTTTCTTTTCCTTTTCCTATTTTCTTTCTTTCCTTCCACCCTAAGTTTTCCCCAAACTTTTACAACTTCCAATTCCTTCTCTAATCTTCCAATTACTTCCACCAACTTCCTCATTAAATGCCCTCTTTTTCTCTCTCTTCCATGGCCAGCCAAGTGTGGCTAGGAGAGACACCTCACCTTCCCTATTTACAAAAACCCCCCTCTCTTTTAATTATTTGCACCTCCTTCACAAAATCTAAAACCTATAAATACTTTTCCTTCTCCTTTCTTTATTCACTTTCACTTCATCTTTCTCTTTCTTCTCTTCACCAAAACACTAACCTCCAACATCTCCTTCACCTCCACCACCTCCGCCGGCGCCTCCGGCCACCACGACTCCGGCGAGAGACCCCCGATCTCCGGCCACCACTTCTTCTCACCAACACCAACAACAAAACCTCCAACCTCCACTTTCTTCTTCATCATCAACTTCCATCACCACCACCATCACTCCAACACCTTGTACTTCTTTTAGGTAAGTGTTCTTCTTCACCAAGCCTTGGATAATTCTTAGTATACTTGTGTCTTCAAATCATGTAATTTGATCATCAAACAAAACCAGCAAAATCTGTTCTGTGTGCTGTTTCCAGTCGATTAGTCGACTTGACCTAAGGACTAGTCGACTTGAAACCCTTAGTTGAAACGTAACCTTTTCAAGAACACAGTTTTAGTCGACTTAGGTTATTTATTAGTCGACTAGAAACCTCGATTAGTCGACTACTCCCTTGACCCTAGTCGACTAACCTTTCCTGAATCAGAAACCCAACTCTCTGTTACTCAGTATTAGTCGACTTGACATGACTGTTAGTCGACTTGAGATGTCTGTTAGTCGACTACCCTTTCCACCTAGTCGACTAACTTTTCCTGAAACCAGATTCCAACTCTCTGGAACCCAGTTTTAGTCGACTATACCAGACTGTTAGTCGACTTAAGACCCCTATTAGTCGACTAACCATTCCACCTAGTCGACTAACTTTAGCTGTTTGTCATAGTTGATTTCTTTCTTGAATATGAACCCTATCCTCTAGACTTGCATCATATATTGGTATTGTTTGACTTGTCACTTGACAAACATCATCTTACCTTCTCTCCTTCTCTCTCCTCTTCTCTCTACATATTTATATCAGGTTTTGTGGCGCATCCCGAGCTTCCGTGGATTTTGGATCTTTTGGCATATTGGTGGTTTAGGCGAGTAGTCTCGCTCTTCTCTCGTATCCCGTTTCGTCGGGACGATAAGTATTTCGCTTCTTATTTCTATATTCATGTATTGCCCTGCAATTGCTTATGGTAGCTTCATCTTGTACTTGTGCCATGCTTATGATATGCTTACTTCTTTATCGTATACCATGCGTGGCCGACCCTTCGTGGTCGTTGGACTTTGAGTCACTTCCATGTTACTACTTGTCATTACCTCAGACTAGTCAGTTGCATGCTTTTATTTAACACATGTATATCACCTGACCATCTAGTGTGTTATCACCTGACCACCTGCCATGCTACTATTTGGCAAGACCCTTTAGTTATGCTATGACTTGCCCTGACTATTATCAATCACTTGCCATGACTTAACCCGACTATTATCAATCCTTTGATATGCTTGGTTGTTTACTAAATATCATCACCCTGTCATGCTATCACTTGACACCCAGCATGATATACTTGACTTGTGATTATCACCTTTACGGGAACCTTACCTTATTATCCTGTATCATGATCAGTGACTTGTTTTCCTGCTTTACATGCAGTGACCTGACTATATAGTACGTATGTACTCCTGATTCCTGATCATGTCCATTTCCTGTTATTCCCGTAAAGTGATAATTAAACTAATGAATCCTAAAAAGGACCAACTTGTATTGGGTCGGGGGAAACATGCGGATATCAATATGTGTTCGTGTTTACAGTGGCTTTTAGGAATGTTGTGCAACTACATGTTCCGGTCTGACCTGTGGGCCTCCAGGGGACCGAGGGGAGAGCTGGCTCCCTCATTACTGGTACCATCATGATAAGGGCATACATAAGTCCCTCCTGTTAGCCTTGCGGCTGGTTTCCGTTACCATGCAACGGAACAATCCTGGGCTGTGGTCCCGGGTATGTACGGGACCCACTGTAAACATAGTTCGTTGATACCCCCGCTGGTTTCCAATAACAACCTTGTTTTACTCGGATATGGATCTATGTGCGTTGGGACGCTAGCTCACATAGCTAGATATCAGGGTAAGACGAGTAATAATAAAGTGTCATAATAACCGGCTCTTTAAGTTGTAAGTAGAGGTATGTGGAATGGGACGCATACTAAAGCCTGCAACTTAAACGGCTATGAATCTGTGATGTGCCTTACCATAATTACTTGTTCCGGACTTTATATCGGATTTCCTGTTTTATGAGTATTATGTTATGACCACCTTGCAACTCTGATTCTATACGCTTGGATTTCGGTGGTATGAGATAAAGGTATATAGATGAGGTTTCCTTGTTTGGATTATTCCTTCGATGTACTAGTCTCATGGGACCGTGACCTAAGCGTACACAGTCAGTCTTGCTTATGATTGGATTTACCTCGGATTCCCAAGTTTTATGATGATTATGTTTCACCTGTTCCTACCTGCTATATTTGTGTTCTAACCCTCCTGTCTCCTGTACTTGGTACACACTTATGCTCACCCTGGCTCGCCACCTGGCTTTTGTATCATACTCGCCTGGGGAGTTTCACTGACTCCCCTGGATCCTCATGTCCAGGTCTTGGAGCTTGAAGCGTGTAGATTCTCCCCCTTGTGGATCAGAGTAGCGCAGCGGTAGCATGGATTCCCCAGCCGATCATCCAGAGCTCCATCCTTCCAGGCCCCCTTGTGAGTCTCTCGAGTTTTTCTTTTAAACTCGTGAGTGCCTTTCATACTGTTCATACTTGTATATTCCTTGTATTCTCGCATTTGCGCATATTAGTGATGTGATATTCATGTAATATTGGATCACTTCTGGTGATAACTCTGTGATTGTATGCATGTGTTGAAATGTATAATGTACCACTTACTTCCGTACTCTGATTCTTGTCTGTACTGATGCTTAGCGTATATACGGGAGGGTAGTTCTGACCTACGTATATACGTTGCAGTGACGTCTCCGTATCCGCCAGGATCGGGGCGTTACAGATTCAGCGCTTCGGCTCACACTCCACGCCATCTTCCGAGCCTGAGTCACAGCCGCGAAGGAGGACAAAGGGAAGTGTCGCTTAGTGGACGGAAGATAAGATTTCTCGCCATCCAACTGAAAAATCCACTGCCCTTCGCCGGCCTGCAACTGGCGATCGGAATCAGGCGCAGCATCCCCGAACATGAAGTCAGGCTTTCTGTAAGTCTGACGATCGACATCCTCAAGAGGAGCCATGGTCAAGATACTCCGGGTGGTCTGCGGGAGACCGCCTTGGATGAGCGTATCCCAGACAAGGGAGCTCCGCTCACTGAATAAAGAAGCCTCTCCATGGAACTGCAGGCTGAGGCTACCACCTGCTCGCCTGGATAGCCCAAACAGACTGTTCGGGATACCGGAGGCGTAATGCACTGCAAAAACAGAAATGAGCTATGATTAGTTCATCAATCAAGTGGATATGAAAATACAAAAATTCACTAAGGCATAACCTCGCTCAGTGAGAAAAGCCAGCAAGGCGATAGCTTCGATGAAGCTTGATTTCATGGATAAGACTGCATCCTTGCAGAAAATATCCAAAGCGCTAACTTCGCTTAAAGCAGGAAGTGGCATAACCCTAAGGGCTGACGTCATCAAAAGGACATCATGGTCAACAGTCGTCCTTCGTGGCCACGACTGAAGGAACAGACCCATATCCTGTTCCTCAATAGGATGAAGACTGCCCAAGCAATGGCTTCCTATGGAAGCCTAAAAGAAGAACTGTTCAGTTCTTACTTCCCTGGTGCAAGGAAAATAGGGAAGTTCAGGGAAACGAGTTCCCTAATGAGGATAGATCCCATTCGATCGTCCTAAATAGCCAAATGACCAGCTCCAAAAGAAAAGAGACCTCGGTCTCCAACCAGACAGGAAAATTCCTTACCGGTGACTGGTCGCTCGATGACTGGAGGAGGAAGGCCCTCCGCCGCAGAGGTCGCCACTTCTTTTCCCGCTCGTCTCTTGGGCGCCATTGAAAAGTTGCTAGAGTCCTCAAAGATCTCTGAATGAAAGGGAAGAAGAAGAGGAAGAGATAGAAAGTTCTCTGAAAAAAAGGGAGACCTTTCCATATCCAGCCCGATCGGGCTTTTATAGGCCAATCAGCGCCTAAATCGAGGCCTCGAAAAAGGGCACATGCCGCCGTTTCGAATTAATTCGAAACAGTGCCCGAAGCGCCTGGGGCGCTTCCCCAAAGAGCGACGGTTCAATCCCACTAAAGGGTTAACTCCGTACAGGAGCAAAGTGCGGACTTCGCACAATCCTTCAAGGACTTCGCCAGGAAGCTTACCTTAGCCCTTTAAAAAGATGCTATGTCCTTAGCTCCGCACACAGTTTAGCCCAGTTATGGCCGGACTCTCAGTGAAAGTAAGCAAAAAAAAATCAAATGAACAAGAGATGAACTTTCATTGATAGAAAGGGTACATTTGATATTACATCAAAGTTGTGTTTCATATAACACACACCAGGTTGCCTAACAAGGTCATTTGCACAAAAGGCATACAAGCGGTTTTATCTGCTCCAAGGCCAGACCAACGGGACAGGAAGGACCCTCCTCCTGCATAAGGCCGTAATCAGTGGTGCCGCAAGGACACGGTCATTTTTCTCCACAAAATGGCAGATCTTGCCAGGCCATTTTTATCGAAGCCTGGCAATAAAAACCTATCGCCGCCAACACGATAGATCACGTATAATGGGAATTGGCACTGGTACCAGTGATCTAACAGGCGCGATGCCCGCTTTCTCGAAGTGGATCACCCCCAAAGGCCACCAAAGTTGAAAGTCGGCAATGATGCCGGCGATCTCACAGGCGACGCCCATTACCGTGAAGCGGATCCTCTTCGATAAAGGCGGCGGCCAGCCTCACCTCAGAACGAATCATCTCGGATAAGAGGCTGCCAACAACCTCTGGGACATGCTCCCATTGCCCCGAATTGTTCCTCCTGCTTAAAAGTAAAGCTTTAACCGGGGAAGCATAAGGCAATTTCATGGTTTCTTCCATCAAGTTACCAGACTGGCAAGCATAGCTCACTGCAAGGCAAATTGAAGCAAGTTAGCAGTTAAGCACAGAAAAAAGCTGCAAAGATATTAAGCCAGATTCTTGGGCGCCAAAGCAATCCGACTTCAGCAGAGGACAAACTCCGCCTGCACAGCAACCATGGGCTGGCTCAGCAAACGCCAAGTCCTAGCCTCACCTATACGGCAAAGTTAGACTGATCTTGTGAGAAACAGTCTCAACATTCACCAATATGGCAAGACTGGCTCAACTATTGAAGAGGCCAAGTCCCAAGTTCTGCCTGCGCAGCGGACTTAACAAGCAATGATCAAATCAAGACGATGGCTTCGCAGAAAGCCATGATGAGATCCTTCTCTGCAGCATCCAATTGCAAGATGAGAATCAAGGGAAGCTAGTCCCTGAAGCAGCTGCTGAAGATGAATCAAGGGAGATGAGTTCCCTAAAAAAGCGGTGAAGTCTTTGAATAATCAAGACTTACTGGTCCTTGGCCGGTTAGACAACCAGAGTGGGCTTTCCCACTAATTCAGAGATCTGAGTATCTCTTTCAACCAAGAGAAGGGAAGAAAGGCAAGGCACTTCTCTTCAGAGGGCCTCAAGTGTCCTATTTATAGGCCCCATGGCCTGAGTGCAACCACCTCAAGCGTGGAAGCACGAGCGCATTTAAGGCATTTATTGCGCCTTGATAACAGGGACGGTTTCCATTGGAACCGTACAAGGGAAGAAAACGCCTCCCTCATAAAAAGCACTCATGGCGCCTTGAAGAAAGGGAGTATCCTCCCTTGGAAACGTGCAAATCGGAGAACATCTCTCTCGATGGGCGTGAAAGAAGGAATGATCCTCCTCGTAACCGCCCCAATGCAGTTGGCTTTGAAAAGGCAACAGGAGTTCCAAAGCGAACTTATTTCTTGGGAGCCCAGATGCGGAGCTACCCCGACGCGAAGCGACTCGCGAACCAGTGCAAATTCTTCGGCGGATTCATCCCAAAGCAGGATTGAAGGCGAAGCTGAACTCAACCATCATGGCGACGTTCATACTCCACATACCATCACAGCAGTTCAAAGTGTTTCGGAGTCTGAGCTATTGCAGACTCTCGAAAACTTTGAAGGGGGTCTTGTTGACACTTAAAAAAGACAAGATTCTCATTGGTCCGAACGATGTCTAAACTTGTTGACATTTACAAAAGACAAGGGACAGACAAGCTGAAGACCAGTTTTCACCCACCTCCAAGGGACAAGGAAGCGGTTTGGACTCCACTGATCCAGCAAGCAGAACAGTGAACCCGGATTATTTCTAAACAGACCTCAGCAGGTCTAAAATGCTAGCATTTAGCATTACATTAGCCCAAGGAGATAGCCTTGTTTGAGAGGCTAACATCATCCAGAGCATCGCCAGGAAGCTAACTGACAGCTTCGCCGAAAAGCCTCTTTTCGGACTTCGCCAAGAATTGCCTCTAGCTCCGCTATGAGCTTCAAAGCGGGCAGCTCCGCTATCAGCCTGCTATGGTCAATCTTTGACCAATCAAATCTCCTGATGAGATCGGATCCAAGCAAATCAAATCCAATCGGGATTCAAATATGGCAGGTGATTGCCGCAATCTCTTGACTCTCTTGAAACGAGTAAGAGGATCAGAGAAAATCCTTCAACGATATGGAAAGGATCATAACAAATCGGAAAGATCAACCGACTTGCCATTTTCTAGCTCCGCGGAAGCTATTCTAGCCTCGCAGCAAGGCTACTTTCCAGATTCAAACAAATTCGGTTCAATCTGTTTCCATATCTTCAAGGGGACGATTATACCCTTGCTCTCCCTATAAATAGCCCACCAGGGGAACAAAGGGAAGAGGACGGATCGAGCCATCAATCGCCTTCTGATCACGAGGATCGATCAATCAACTTCTTCAACAGAGGCTTCTTCATAAAGCACCGTGCGCTCTCGAATTCAGAGACCTTTTTAGAGAATTGCTTTCTCTATCCAGGGTGTTGATACCCTATCATCGTCCTTCTTCTCAAGGAATCTCCGGAACCAGGCGAGAAGGAATTCCTAATTGAAGGCGATTTTGAGAAGCAGCAAGAGAGTTCTACCAACCCTCTATTCTCTGATTCCCGGAACCAGGCGAGAAGGGAATCTCATCGCTCGCATCGTCAAAGGGACAAAGTGGTCGCGCGCTGACCAGACTCCTATCGGCACATTTTTCCAGAATCTCTGAGGAGATCTACTTGTAATCTTTTTAAGAATACTTGTAATTTAGCTCCTCAAACTTTTTATTTGTAAGTTTTCCCCTTTTGCAAATTAATGGAAAACAACGAGTGCACTAATGGTATCGGTAAAGTTAAAAGGAAAGTCTCTAACTTACAACAACAAGTAAAGTACAAAACCCATAGATCATCAAAAAAACTTATAAGTATGAAATATAACTTGTAGGTAAGTTAGAGTTAGACCCCTCGTCTTAAGATGTCGTAGCTCTCGTTTGCACAAGACTTGTTTGACATTATTGACTCATTTGGGTTATCAATCAAGTTGTTAGAGAGTAGTGGGTTAGTAGTTAGTTAGCCATGCAATGGGGGAGTTAGTTAGACATAAGTAAATTGAAAGAAGAAAGAGAAGTAGTTACTTGTATTAGCTTGTTACCCTTCAAATACAACTCTTACACACTCTCTCTCTTTCACTCTAATGGCTAAAACTAAAACTAGAAGAAGAACAACAACAACAGCTACAACTCCTAACAAAGCAACAAAATACAACTCTCTTATCTAGATATCTCCAACTGAAGACCTCTGGGGGGGTATTTATAGGCACCAGGGGAAATGGCATCAGGGGGGTGATCCATGCCCCAAAGCCCGGGCGCCGCGCGCGCCAGTATTGCCGCGAAAACGCGGCCCAGGCTGAGTTTTCGCTGCAATGCTGGGGAAGCGTGCGCCTGGCTTCCTGCTGGGTGCCATCCCGTCTGTCTCCCATCAGGTAGATCTCCTGGATTCGTGATTTGATGCCCAAAGATGATAAAATCTCCTCCCTAAAGTCAATGGCTACTTGGTAGGCCTTTAATCACCCATTAAATAGTGGTTTAGGGTGTTCTTCTTCATTTGCACACCATGGTCCTAGGATTAAGCGAGCAAATCTTTATTAGCAGAGTTTTACATCAAATAAAGATGAGAATGTGATGAAAATTATGCAAAATTAGAAACTAATCACACCCCCACACTTATCTTTTTGCTCGTCCCGAGCAAAACAAAAATAAGAAAATTAGTACACCACTTTCGCAGGTGACGCGATTGCACTGAGCATGTGCAACAAGCCTTTAAACCTCTAGGTTTCCCCTAGAGGAGTGTTGTCTCCTGAGGATTTTCAGTAGATTGCACCTACAAAATCCAGTAAGTAAAGAAAAGTAGTTAGTTATTAGGAAAAATTCTATTATGAAAAAGAACTTTCAATCATCTAAGTAAAAATGACCGAATGATGTAAGATTTAGGTTTAACCCTCATAAATCCTCTTATACTGTAGCCTTCATAAAAGAAGAAACTATGGTTTTTCTTTAAATTTAGAAAGGATCTTATACTTCTAACTCATTTTGTTATTTTGCTTTAGATAGATATGCATAATGTGTAAGTGTGATGTGCTTGAGATTTTTCAACTCAACTTTGAATATCATTTAATTTTATTAATATTTATTTATTATTCTTAGTTTCATTAGGATTTCTACTTTACTCATGTAACACATATCAAACCGATGACTCCTAAACCGGATGGTTTTAGGGCACTAGGTGAAAAAATACCCCTCGGGTCAGATATGCAAGTAGAGTAGGCCACGAAAGCGAGATTTATATAATATATATTGATTATTTTTTTTGGCGTGAGTAATCATGCTTCTTGAGGCATAATTATCTAGCATTTTTTTCTTTTTTTTCAGAGTTGTGTCTCTAAATTCCAAGCATGTGTGTGTGGTTTATGCATATTCTACTAAGGCTAAATAAAAGATATGAGTTATTTTCCTTATCCCTCCTAACTTTTTAGTTAAACCAATCTTTCTTATTTATTTAGGCAAAAATAAAGATTCATTAATAAGGTTCCCTTAATTCCTACAACCTTTTGGTATTTTTATAAAGAGTATGAAATTTCTTTTCAATCTGAAGATTTTTTTTATAAGAAAGAAGAAAAAGAATAAAAGGAAAAAAGAAAAAGTGTTAGCGCCCCTACACCTATCTAATGCATTGTCCTTAATGAATGTATATGTAAATGCGAATGCAATGAATAGGGTGAAGAAATGATGTCACCGTCTTCATTAACTCGGGCAGGCCAAGTGCGAATAGGCTAAAGAAAGGTCAAAAAAATGTAGAAGGTGTAAGCATATAAACAAATAGACTTTTTTTTTATTTTTATGGTTAGGTGTATGACGGGGCAAAAAGAGTCAGCACATTATCAGCCGGTGATGTAGGCTCAGTGGTCAAAGAAGGCTTCAGTCTTTGCCCATTCACTTTGAATTCCGCGTTATTCTTAGGATCTACAATAATCATATCACCGTGTGGAAAAATGGTGCGCACGATGAACGGTCCAGACCAACGAGTATTCAGCTTCCCCGCAAAAATATGAAGCCTAGAGTTATACAGCAGAACCTTGTCTCCCGGGGCAAAGTTTTTTCGGGTTATAAGCTGGTCATGAAAAAATTTAGTCCTGCTTTTGCTGATCCGAGTATTCTCATATACTTTAATCCGTATCTCCTTTAATTCTGAAATCTACAGTCTCCTTAACTCACCGGTCTTGCTCAGATGAAAATTGAGTTGCTTAATGGCCTATAGGGCACGGTGTTCTAATTCGACTGGCAGATGACAGGCTTTGCTAAATACGATTCTATACGAACACATCCCCAGAACTGTCTTAAAAGAAGTGCGGTATCAGAGCTTCAAAAACTCTGAATGAGTTTGATCTGTCGATTGGTGATTTCAACCTGCCCATTTGTCTGGGGATGATACAGAGTAGACAACTTGTGATTGATGGAATATTTTCGTATCAGAGCTTCAAAAACTCTGTTACAGAAATGTGATCCATTATCACTAATTATCGCCCTAGGGGTGCCAAATCGAGAGAAGATGTTTTCTTTGAGAAATTTGACAACCACTTTATTGTCATTGGTCTTAGTTGGCACAGCTTCAACCCATTTAGAGACATAATCTATAGCAACCAAAATGAACTGGTTGCCGAAGGAATTAGGAAATGGCCCCATGAAGTCGATACCCCAAACATCAAAAATTTCAACTTCCAGTATCGGGTTCAGGGGCATCATGTCTCTTCTTGAAATTTTCCCAATTTTCTGACAATTTGCGCATGACTTGCAAAAATGGTATGAGTCTTTGAACAAAGTGGGCCAGTAAAACCCGCTGTGTAGAACCTTCTCTGCAGTCTTGCGGGGACCAAAGTATCCTCCACATGCAAGGTCATGGCAAAAGCTGAGCACACTCCTCTGTTCCTCCTCTGGTATGCATCGTCTAATAATTTGGTCGGGACAATACTTAAAAAGATACGGTTCTTCCCAGAAGAAGTACCGTACTTGGCAAAGAAGCGGTATTGGTCTTGCTTTGTCCAGTCAGTAGGTAATTGTCCAGTGGTCAGGTAATAACAATGTCCGCATACCAGGGTTCCTTGAGAATGGCTAGGATGTGCTCGTTTGGGAAATCCTCGTTGATTGCAGCTTGTATGATCGGTGCGTTCGGAATTCGTAAGAGATGATCAGTGACCACATTTTCTATACCTCATTTATCCCAGATTTTCAAGTTAAATTCTTGAAGCAAAAGGATCCACCGAATCAATCGGGCTTTTGCTTCCTTCTTGATCATGAGGTATTTAAGAGCGGAGTGATCCGTAAAAATCACCGTCTTCGATCCTAACAAGTAGGGCCAGAACTTCTCTAACGCAAAGACAACGGCCAAGAATTCCTTCTCAGTCGTTGTATAGTTCTGTTGGGCGTCATTCAAGGTCCTACTCGAGTAATAAATCACGTGCTGCCTATTGTCGATGCGCTGTCCTAGAACAGCGCTAATAGCAAAATCAGATGCATCGCACATGATTTCGAACGGTTGAGCCCAGTTAGAAGCAGAAATAATAGGTGCAGAAATAAATTCTTTTTTAAGCTTCCCCATGACTTGAAACATTAATCATTAAAATCAAAGGGCACGTCCTTAGCGAGCAGGTTGGTTAATAAGGGCCTAACGATTTTGCTAAAATCCTTAATGAACCGTCGGTAGAACCCAGCATGCCCTAGAAAGGATCTAATATCCTTAACATTTTGGGTGGTGAAAGCTTAGCAATCACTTCTACTTTAGTCTTGTCAACTTCAATGCTTCTCATAGAAATCTCATGGCCTAAGACAATCCCCTGTCTCACTATAAAATGACATTTCTTCCAGTTTAGAGTTAGGTACTTCTCCTTGCATCTTTGCAGTACTAACTCTAGGTGATAAAGATACTGATCAAATAAATCTCCATAGATGGAGAAATCATCCATGAAAATCTAAAGAAAACGTTCTACCATGTCAGAGAAAAGACTAAGCATGCACCATTGGAATATTGTGGGAGCATTACATAATCCAAAGGGCATGCGTTGGTAAGCAAAGGTTCCGAATGGGCAGGTGAACGTGATCTTTTCCCGGTCTTCTGTAGCAATGGGGATTTGATTATATCCCGAGTACCCATCTAGGAAGCAATAGTACTCATGTGCAGCTAATCGTTCCAGCATTTGGTCGATGAAGGGTAACGGGAAGTGGTCTTTATGGGTGGCTGCATTCAACTTTCTATAGTCGATACAGACACGAACCTTGGTAGGCAGTCTTGTCTGCATCAACTCTTTTTGCTCATTTTCAACCACCGTAAAGCCAGCTTTTTTGGGACCGCATGAACAGGGCTCACCTATTGGCTATCAGAAATGGGATAAATGATCCCATTATCTAATAGTTTCAAAATTTCTGCTTTAACTGCCTCTTGCATGAGTAGGTTAAGCTTGCGTTGTGGGTCCCTCATGGGGGTTGCTTCATCGATCAAATGGATTTTATGTTGCACTATGGCCCTTTGATATCCTTCATCGTCCATCTAATGGCTTCCCTATGTCTTTCCAGAATAGACATTAAGTTGTTCTCTTGTTGCCCAGTAAAGTGGGATGCTATGATGACTGGCAAGGTATCCTTTCCACCCAGTTAGGCGTACTTGAGGTGTTCAGGTAAGGCTTTTAGCTCTAGGGAAGATGTTGCTTCATTGGAGGCAATCTCCGGGCTTTCAATCCTATGATGAGGTACACTTGGGCTTGATGCCCAATCCACTGCTGAATCTACGATCTGGTCTAGATTAAAATCCTCAGCCTGGTTACTGGTATACCGAGAGAGGTAGCAAGTTGATACTTGCTCTCAGGTCAAGAAGTACCCTACTAATTTCGGTCTGTCCTATGGTGCAGGAAATTGTAGGACATCTGAGATCCTTATATTTCACCGGAATGGGACCAGATAGAATTTCACTTATATTGGTTGCCAAGAACACTTTCTTGGGCACATTTATCTTTCTCTTCTTAGTACACATATCCTTAAGAAATTTTGCATAAGCTGGGACTTGTTAGATAGCGACAAGAAGTGGTATATTTAATTTGACCTGGTTGAACATCTCTAGCATTTTCTCCATGTGTATATTCTTATTGTTGTTCCTAAGCCTATTGGGAAAGGGTGCTACAGGCTTATGAAGTTGTTCAGCAGCTTTGTCTTCGTCAGATGTTTGAGGAACAGTTTGGGAGGAACTAGCAGAGGTGGAGGTTGGAGTAAGATCAGGATGGACTGGACTTTTCTATTGGTAGACCTGGTTGTCTACCTTCTTTCCAGATCAAAGTGTGTGAACAGTATTGCATTGATTGATCGATGGATCCTGAATTTCATATGCTTGATTGGAGGTTTTTGGGTTAACTAGCGGCTGACTAGGTAAAGTACCCTTTGGTCTTTCACTTAGGGAGCTAGCTAATTGGCTCATCTGCATTTCCAATCTCGATATAGCCTGTGAATGGTTGTTCAGCGTTTATCCCTGGTTTTGCATAAAAGCGGTTTAGGACTTCATGAAAGCTTCCATGCTCTCCTCTAATTTGTTGAATTTCTTTTCCATAGGTGAACTTTGAGAGGAGGAAGATGGAGCTGGACTGGGAAAATTTGGTGGAGGACTGGGATGGTGAAAGTTATTGGAAAAATTCGGTCTGAGAAGATTATTCTGGGTCCAGGAGAAATTAGGGTGATTCTTCCAACCTGGATTGTATGTTTGTGAGTAGAGATTGTGAGGCGGCCGTGAGTAAGCCGCGTTCAGGTGTTCCGGTGATACTTGTTAGGCATGAAAATAGGGCACTCTTCAAAGACATGGTTTGGTGCCTGACAGTATTAATAACCCGGATTGTGAATTGGTGGTGGGTTGATTTGGTTGACATTGGCTGCCTCTTTTGCCTGTAGAGCCTCTATTCTCCTCATTAGGGTTCCAATCTTAGCTTCGGCAGTTATGAATGATTCTAGAGATAGGAGTCCTCCTCTTGAAGCTATAGATTGTGAATTCCTTGATTTTTCCGAGGCTGGCTCCAATTGCAGGGTTTCTCAGCTAAATCCTCAAATAAATCTCAACCCTAGTTCTCATCTTTCTGCAAGAACCCTCCCTGACACATGGTCTCTAAAAGGGTTTTCGTTTGATAATCTAAGCCATCGTAGAGAATCTTGCACTGACGCCATTTCTCCACACCATGATGAGGGCACTGAGATAGGAGATCTTTGAATCGCTCAAAGTATCTTCAAAATGGTTCGCTCGGTTCTTGCCTGAACTGCATGATATTCTTCCTAATGAGGGCAGTTTTGTGAATTGGGTAGAATTTCTTCAAGAAGGCCTTGACGAAATCATCCCATGTCGTGACAGAATCTACCGCCAAACTGTACAACCATTTCTTCGCTAGGTTCTTTAGGGAGAAAGGGATGAAACGTAACCTAACGGCATCATCTCCTAGCTGGGGATACGCATCATGAGGCACACTTCTTCAAATTTTCTAACAAAGAAGTATGCATCCTCTGATTCTAAACCATGAAACTTTGGGAGAGTGTTGATGAATTGAGGCTTTAATTCAAAATTATTTTCATTTGCCTCAGGCAGTTTTATACAAGATGGTAATGAAGTTCTGATTGGGTAAAATCTATCCTGAAGTGACGCCATCACCGGCTCTGGATGCAAGGGTAGAGAAGTTTTTCTGGTTAATCTGAAAGTTGCAGGATCTCTCACCCACTCTTACATGCAGCACACCACAAACAACGTGAAGACAACAAACAATCAAAAAGAATAAAAAACAAATAAAAGAAAGAAAAATAACCACCAAGCCTTAGTCTAAGGTATCTGGACCTAGACGACTCCTAACTGGTCGATTTTTCAGGGAAGGTTGTTGCAGGAACTCGACTACAAGCTAATCAGCCAGGAAAGGGCAAAGCTCAGGGGGAGGTATCCGGGCGTGAGCCACGGGCCTAATTACGCCAAACCACGGAGCTTTCGAGGCTTACCTCTCAATCACTTTCCTTAGATACCGATTTTACAGGAGTATATTTCTTATAATTTTCAACCTCGGTTAATCTCTTAGTGAGTTCGAGATGTCCCTAGGGCCAACGTCTATTGATTTTTAGTTAAGGCTTGAGAAAGTGTGAGTGCACTTGAAGATGATTTTTGGGCTAAAGAAGGGTGATGAAATCCCAACCTTATCTTATTTATTTGGGTTTTGCCCTTAAAGTCAATTGTGCAAGTATACAGTTTATTCACAACAAGGTAACACTCAAAGCGATAAATCACTCCAAAAATGTTGGTCCTATTCTATATGAATGCACACGTATCTTTTCTGCAGCACTCTTCAACAGAAATTAAAATGAATTAAAATAGACACGTGCCCTAAATGCAAATTCTAATTCAAATTTCAATTAAGCAACAAGTGAATTTTTGTTGAGTTTATTACACATGTATAGGTGAAACATTCAATGGAACTAAAAGATTTAGAAAGCAATTTTTGTTTAGCGACTTTCGGCAACCCTGCAAATAAGTTTGTTAGTACTTCAATCGGAAAAACTCACTTTTACACGAATTTTTTCGAGGGCAAATGAATCCTCGCGCAATGTGCTTGGCCACCTCTTTCGCTTCCCTTGATAGTAAGCTCCTTGGTACTTCTCCTACACACAAGAATAAAGAAAAATCTTTAGTATTGAACAATAAAGCCGTTCCCTCCCCGGCAACGGCGCCAAAATTTGATGATAAAAAGCAAGCACAATAATAAGTAAAAAGAGTGTGGGTCGATGTTACTGCTTTTGCGATTCTTCCGTAGTAGCAAAGTGGCTCTACGGGTCATATCCACAAGGAGGGAGAGCGATGAAAGCTTGATGCGGCTTCTTCGTTCAAGAAAAGAGAAAGTTCTTTGTTTTAAATAAAGAATTGGAAAATGAAAACAAGTTGTTTCAAGAATTGTTTGAAAATGGTTTGGTGGTTTATAAAACTGGGTCTTTTTTAATGGTAAAGGCGCATGTCTAACTTTCTACTAATTGCTCCCACTAATTCCTAACTTCTTGAAGATGTAGCCTCACGATGGATCATAGACAAGCTTAACCCTTATGCATTGGAACTATTCACGTGAAAACCGAGTGAAAGTTCTTCCTATAACTTAGTTTTACATGACAAAAACTCGGACATTCCCTTATCAAGATTCAATTAAAGGCGAGAATACGGGAAGACACGAGTGCACTAATGGTATCGGTAAAGTTAAAAGGAAAGTCTCTGACTTACAACAACAAGCAAAGTACAAAACTCATAGATCATCAAAAAAAACCTTTAAGTATGAAATATAAGAAGGTAAATACTTGTAGGTAAGTTAGAGTTAGAACCCTTGTCTTAAGATGTCATATCTCTCGTTTGAATAAGGCTTATTTGACACTATTGACTCATTTGGGTTATCAATTAAGTTGTTAGAGATTAGTGGGTTAGTAGTTAGTTATCCATGCAATGGGGGAGTTAGTTAGACATAGTAAGAAAAGAAACAACAAAAAAGAAAAGAAGTAGAGAGAAAGTAAGTTACACTACAACAAGAAAGTAAAAACTAATGGAAAGCACAAGTAAATTGAAAGAAGAAAGAGAAGTAGTTACTCGTATTAGCTTGTCACCCTTCAAATACAACTCTTACACACTCTCTCTCTTTCACTCTAATGGCTAAAACTAAAACTAGAAGAAGAAGAACAACAACTACTACAACTCCTAACAAAGCAACAAAATATAACTCTCTTCTTTGAATATCTCCAACTGAAGACCTCTAGGGGGGTATTTATAGGAACCAAGGGAAATGGCATCATGGGGGTGATCCATGACCCAAAGCACGGGCGCGCGCGCCAGTATTACCGCGAAAACGCGGCGCAGGCCGCGTTTCTGCGGCAATGCTGGGGAAGCGCGCGCCTGGCTTCCTGTTGGGTATCGTGCCGTCTGTCTCCCGTCAGGTGGATCTCCTGGATTCGTGATTTGATGCCCTAAGCTGACAAAATCTCCTCCCTAAAGTCACTGGCTACTTGGTAGGCCTTTAATCACTCATTAAATGGTGGTTTAGGGTCTTCTTCTTCATTTGCACACCATGGACATAGGATTAAGCAAGCAAAACTTTATTAGCAGAATTTTACATCAAATAAATATGAGAATGTGATGAAAATTATGCAAAATTAGAAAGTAATCAATATACTTGACTCATATAATTATCACGATAACAGGAATGATGACCTGACATCTTATTTACATCTTGATATATTTCAGTACAAACCGTATTCCTGATACACTATATTCCTGATATTCCTGGCTTGTTCCTGCTCATTCCCGAAATCTGATAATTATCTAATAAACCATAAAATGGAACAACTTACATCGGGTCGGAGGAACTTGCAGATATCAATACATGTTCATGTTTACAGTGGTATTAGGTATATTGTGCAACCAAAACTTCCGATCTGACCTCCGAGCGCTGGCTCCCTTCTTCTGGTACCATCTTGAAAAGGGCATCCTTTAAGGCCCTCCTGTACGCCTTGCAGTCGGTTCCGTACACCAGCAATGGAACACCCTGGACCATGGTCCCAGGCATGCACGGGACCTACTGTAAACATTATTCGTTGATACCCTCGTTGGTTTCTGATTAGTATCTAATTTTGCATAATTTATACCACATCTTCACATTTATTTGATAATAAATTCTGCTAATAAATACCTTACTTACTTGATTCTAGGTTATGGTGTGCAAATGAAGAAGAAGATCTAAATCACCATTTAATTGGTGATTAAAGGCCTACATGAATAGCCATTGACCTAAAGGGCTAATTCTGCAACAACCAGAGGCTGCACAGACGAATCCGGGAGCAGACTCCGACAGGGGACCAAAAGGACCGCGCGCGGCTCGAAGCGCGCGCGGCGGCACCAGGATGGCCGCGGCGCGCGCGCCGCTTCGGGCCAGGGTTTGTCTCCTGGCCCCCTGTTCCCCAGATTCCTATAAATACCCCCCAGGGGCTTGTAGAAGAGAGATACAGATTTTAGGGTAGTTTTGATTTCCATGTTATAGTTTAGTTTAGGTTAGGTTAGTTCTTCTTCTTCCCCATTGTATTTTCTATTTTGTTTTAGATCTGGTATTAGGGAGAGAGAGTGGTACATGATTGGAATGCAAGAGTGCTTGTAATAGAAGGTGACAATCTATGAAAGGTGCTCTCTTTACCTCTCTATGTTTTCTTCTCTCTAATCTCTTTTACATGCGTAGCTAGTTTTTCTCTCATGGCAACTAACTGCTAACCACCAACTAGTCTAACTTCTTTATGATAATCCACATGAATCTAATAGCCTCGATTTGGCCTTGCTCTTGCAAGAGCCATTGATGGCTCATGATGATGGATCTAACTCTAACTTCCTAACTCTCTAACAAGCTTACATTACTTTACTTCATGCTTGCTCTTATTGGGTTTTGATGATTTAAGTGTAACTTGCACTTGTTTTGTTGAGTTGAGATGTAAAGAGTTACATATGGGCTATGCTTTGTAAAGCTCTTGAACCAAGGACTAGTGATGACCAATGATACATGTGAGGCAACTATCACTAAGAGGTTAGCGTGTTGGTGGAGTCATTAGTAGTTAGTAGCCGTGAGTTTTCTTTCTCTTTCACTTGTTTTAGAAATATATCCAAAAATCACAAACATATTCTTTTCTATGTTTCTCACTTCTTTGTGTTTCCACCGTACTTCCCTTTTCATTCTTTCTTTTCTTGTCTTTTCATTCTTTAAAACTTTGAAGAAACTTTTAACAAACACGTGAATTAACCAGTAAAGCTTCTATCGCCTCCTGTCCTTGTGGATTCGACTCGTTTTAGCCTCTATGCTATAACGGAAGTATCGAGGAAGCCAAAGCACACACACTTTAAATCTTGATTTCAAAATATACACTTTTTGTGCGCGGTTTTCTCCCGATCAAATTTTGGTGCCGTTGTCGGGGATGGGAACGGTTTGATTTCACAAGTTTGCTAACTTTTTTTCTTTGTTTTTTTGGTGTGCAGGTTAAATTTTAGCATTGCAGAAGTCCACACTTGCTCAAGTGTGGTCGGGTAACTTTTTGTACATTCATATTCTCTACTGCTAATTTTTATTCATATTACTTGTATACTGTAAATAATTTTAAGAACTAAAATACGGTAATTGGTTGCTTTAAAATGGTTTAGACATTTGCATCTAGGCACGTGTCAATTTTTATTCCAATATACTGTATTTTATTCTTTTGTTGTTATGATATTGATAGGAGGTGTATATATGGCATTGCGTATAGTATAGGAAAAACACTTCAGTGATTTACTCGCTTTTTTTTGTGTTCATGCTTATCTATATTGCACACTTGCACGAATTCAACTTAAGGGCAAAACCAAAACAACATAAGGTGGGGAAGTCATTACCCTCCCTTGGCCCAAAAATCACCTCCCCACTCACACAACCCAAGCCTTAATAAAAATTGCTAGACGTTGGCCCCTAGGGACATCTCGGACTCATTTAGGAGATTGACCTAAGGGGGAAGTTGTTAGAATTTGACTCTTGCTAAATCGGTGTCTAAGGTTGGGGATTGAGAGGCGAAACCTCAAAGAACAGTGGTTTGGCATAATTAGGCCCGTTGCTCCAGCACGGATACCTCCCACTGATCTTGCCCTACCTGGCCGATTAACTCGTGGTCAGCTTCTGACAACAGACCCCCCGTGGACAGTCTAACCAGTTAGGAGTCGTCTAGGTCTAAGTCAACCCTAGCATAGGCTTGTTTTCTTTTTCTTTTTCTTTTTTGTTTGTTTGTTTGTTTGTTTTTTTTTTTATAAATTGTGATATGGATTTTAATAACAACAATTCTTTCAATTATAATATAAATCCATATTTCACCCCGACCTCATTTGACTCGGATAACTTTGACCCGGCAATGTACAACATGAGCCAACTATATATGCCGGGTTGGGATTATCAGAATCAATATGACCTATATCCCCAACCATATGACCCTAATTTTCAAAATAATTTCAACTCTTCACAGAGTTCATGGGGATTCACCTACCCCGAGTCAAATTTTCATCCATCTTGTCCACAATTTTCACAATATTCATTCCCCAATTTTGATTCATATACTCCTTTTCCTGAACCATCAATTGAAGAAAAATCATCATTGGAAAGAAGTATGGAAGAGTCCCTACAACAAATGCAAAATTTGCTCAATTCACAATCCTTTTCATATCAAACTCCACATACTCCTTTTCTAGAGCATCCCATTGAAGAAGAATCTGAACTAGAAAAGCGTTTGGAAGTCTGTTGTGAAAGAATGCAAAACATGTTGGACTTATTCTCTCCACCAAATTTTCAAGAGTCATACTCATCTTTTCTTGTCTCATCAATTCAAAATGAACAAACTTCAATACTGGACTTGAGTATAGAACCCTTGCGTGAGTTCGAGCAGCAACCGCAAAATCCGATAGACTCACAATTTCACCATAATTTCCAAAATCAACTTCCATACTTATTTTTTTGAGAACCAATTACAAAGAGTATGGAAGACATGATTCTGAATTCAAATTCTGTTACCCAACCTATCAGTAGGTTAGACTCAATTATGAGCGATTTGATCAATGAGAGCGAGGATAATCTTTCTTGTCAACCATTGACCAATTCTTATATCCCTAACTCTACTGACTGGACCCTTGAATCATGTCAATTTGGGAATCCAGATTCAATTTCAGAACACACATTTGAACTTGACCAATCTCCATGTTATGAAAGTCACCTGGACATTTTGGCCAGTTATCCCTTTCCTGAAATTGAACTTGAACCTGAATGTGATCCTGAACCTCAAGTTGATGATTCCTTTTCACTTTTTGCTTCAATAGTGACCCCGGTATCCTTACCAGATTTTTTCTTTATTCCGGAGTCAACATTGAATCCTGTACTAGTACACCGTGAAATAGAATCACCAATCTCTTATGATCACACTTCATTCATGGGGACAGTGTGTGAACATCAATTCTTTGGTCTGGACTCTATTTTTGAACCAATTTTGACTCTCATTGTTGAATCTCGACTTGATCTAAGTCAACTTCCCAAGTATGTATCGGTTTTTGTTCCTGTTCCATTTGAGTCCAAATCAATCATCTCTCAAAATCACACTTCATTGTTGGACAAGAATGTTGAAAAAAATGACTCAGTAATTATTTTTGAAAATTGAAAATTAGATGGGGATAATTTTTAAATAACACCATTCAGTCCATTATTCTTTTGCTAGGTCATATTAAAGAGGTCACTAGGGGGTTCCTGCACGATCCACGCTATGTTGATTGGGTCGCCACGCTTGGCCCAATCCGACCACCACCAGAGCCACCCCCTTGAGGTAATCTTCCTTCCCTCTTCATTTGTTTCATGTCTATACACATTCACGATGCATTGAGGACCATGCATGAGATAAGTGTGGGGGAGGGTTTACTAACGTAGTTAGTTTTATATTTTCTTTCTTTTACACTTCTTTTTAATTAAAAATAAAAAAAAATCTTTTTTCTTTTCTTTTTACAAAACTTTTTGAAACAAGAGAAATAGTTTTGATCCATTTTTAAAAAAATTAAGATTATCTTAGGAATTAGGAAGACCTAAAATTATGAAATTTTAAACCGACTCAAAATAATAGATCTTATTTAAATTTTAGGATAAGAAAGTAAAATTGAAAAGATAATTTGATCTTAAATTTTTGCCTTAGATTTATGCACTCACACTTATACAATTTTTGGGATTGAAACAAAGACTGAAATGCCATAAAAATATATATTATATTAAAAAAATGAGAAAAACTACCTATTGAAGTTGGGTAATTATGTCTCAAGAAGCATGATTATTCATACCTAAAACGGTAGACAAAAAAATTACCCCTTTAGTTTTGTGGCCTTGTTTACTCGAGTCCTTAAGTCCGAGGGATGTTTTCTCATCTGGTGCCCTAAGACCATCTGGTTTGGGAGTCACCGGCTAAAGGCTCACTATCCAGGTAAATAAGAAAGCCTAAGAAAACTAAAGGGAGAGAAAAAAAAGAAAAAAAATAAATAAAAAATATATATATTAAATAAATAGCATGAAAGTTTGAGTCGATATCTCAAAAATCTTCACAGTTCACAAAGTGCATATTTTCTAAGAGTTTTATGAAAGATCAAAAAGTCAATTCAATTTTAAATTCTTAAATTTAATTTATAACAAGATTTTTTGCATTTTGACTTAGTTTAAGAAAGAACAATTTCTAGTTAACCTCTGACCTTGGATCACTTATATTTTCACAAAAATACTTCAACACTTTTCTCTATTTCAAAATATGTTTTCAAAATACTAACATTTGATTTCTTTCTTTATGGATTTTGTGGGTGTAATCCGCTGAAAACCCTCAGGAGACAAAACTCCTCCTCTAAGGGGAACACTTAGAGGTTTAACAGCTTGTTGCATATGCTAAGTGCAATCGCGTCACCTGCGAAAGTGGTGTAATAATTTCCTTAGGTTTTTGTTTTGCTTGGGACGAGCAAAAAGATAAGTGTGGGGGTGTGATTAGTATCTAATTTTGCATAATTTATACCACATCTTCACATTTATTTGATAATAAATTTTGCTAATAAATACCTTGCTTGCTTGATTCTAGGTCATGGTGTGCAAATGAAGAAGAAGATCTAAATCACTATTTAATTGGTGATTAAAGGCCTACATGAATAGCCATTGACCTAAAGGGCTAATTCTGTAACAACCAGAGGCTGCACAGACGAATCCGGGAGCAGACTATGACAGGGGACCAAAAGGACCGCGCGCGGCTCGAAGCGCCGCGCGCGCGGCGCCAGGATGGCCACGGAAATGCGGCCTGGGCTGCGTTTTCGTGGCCATACGGCCGCGGCGCGCGCGCCGCTTCGGCCAGGTTTGTCCCCTGGCCCCCTGTTCCCCAGATTCCTACAAATACCCCCCAGGGGCTTGTAGAAGAGAGATACAGATTTTAGGGTAGTTTTGATTTCCATGTTGTAGTTTAGTTTAGGTTAGGTTAGTTCTTCTTCTTCCCCATTGTATTTTCCATTTTGTTTTAGATTTGTATTAGGGAGAGAGAGTGGTACATGCTTGGAATGCAAGAGTGCTTGTAATAGAAGGTGACAATCTATGAAAGGTGCTCTCTTTACCTCTCTATGTTTTCTTCTCTCTAATCTCTTTTACATGCATAGCTAGTTTTTCTCTCATGGCAACTAACTACTAACCACCAACTAGTCTAACTTCTTTATGATAATCCACATGAATCTAATAGCCTCGATTTGCCTTGCTCTTGCAAGAGCCATTGATGGCTCATGATGATGGATCTAACTCTAATTTCCTAACTCTCTAACAAGCTTACATTACTTTACTTCATGCTTGCTCTTATTGGGTTTTGATTATTTAAGTGTAGGTTGCACTTGTTCTGTTGAGTTGGGATGTGAAGAGTTACATATGGGCTATGCTTTGTAAAGCTCTTGAACCAAGGACTTGTGATGGCCAATGATACATGTGAGGCAACTATCACTAAGAGGTTAGCGTGTTGGTGGAGTCATTAGTAGTTAGTAGCCGTGAGTTTTCTTTCTCTTTCACTTGTTTAGAAATATATCCAAAAATCACAAACATATTCTTTTCTATGTTTCTCACGTCTTTGTGTTTCCACCGTACTTCCCTTTTCATTCTTTCTTTTCTTGTCTTTTCATTCTTTAAAATTTTGAAGAACTTTTAACAAACACGTGAATTAACCGGTAAAGCTTCTATCGTCTCCCATCCTTGTGGATTCGACTCATTTTAGCCTCTATGCTATAACGGAAGTATCGAGGAAGCCAAAGCACACACACTTTAAATCTTGATTTCAAAACATACACTTTTTTGCGCGGTTTTCCCCCGATCAGTTTCCAATAATAACCTTGCTTTACTCAGATGTGGATATATGTGTGCTGGGACACTAGTTCACATATCTAGACATCTGGGTAAGACGAGTAGTAATAATAATAAAAGATGCCAACTATGTATCCGGTGTATGCTTTGTCGAGTATGCTTTCACCAGGTTTTACATCGGATTTTCAATTTATGGCCAGTATTATATTATAGTTGTTTACATCTTGCCTTACCACTTATGCTCTATTCTACCAGTCTCTTGCTCTTATCTTATTATACATGAGTATTCCGCTACTTGATATTACTTGTTGTATATCTACTTGCTCCTATATGCCTGTGCTTACGAGATGATTTTCAATGCATGTTTATAATTTAGATTTATCGATACACGTGTGCTTGACCTTGCACACCATTTGGCTTTAGCATCACCACTCGTTGGGGAGTTCTGACTCCCTTAGATCCTCATGTCTAGGTCTCAGAGCTTGGAGTATGTGGATTCTCCCAGTTGCTGACCTGAAAGGTGCAGTGATAGCGTGGATCACCGATAGACCGTCTGAAGCCCTATATCCTTCCAGGCTCCCTACGCGTCTCTCGAGTTTTCCTTTGTAAGATCGTGAGCGCTATTTATACTGTTTATACTTATATATCTCTTTGTATTCTCGCATTTGCGCCTATCGGTGATGCAATATTCTTGTAATATTATGTCACATCTGATGATAACTTTATAATTGTACTTATATGTTTGAATGTATAATGCACCACATGCTTCCGTACTCTAATTCTTGCCTGTACTGATACTTGCGTATATACGTGACGATATTTTTGACCTGCGTATATACGTCGCAGTAACGTCTCCATACCCGCAGGATCAGGGCGTTATAGGATGGTATCAGAGCCTAGACTCTCACATCCTCAGTATGTCCAGATGGCAAATTAATGGTAAAATAATTTGCAACTTAAATGCATGAGTTCTGGTTATACAATCCAACTACAAGTACAGAGTTATCTATTATTTCTTGATCATCATTCCTTTGATTCATAATCCCTTCCATCTTTCCACTGTATTGGTTTTCGTAGCCTTTATACCAACTTAAGATATGAATAGATTGGAGGTGCAGCGGCAGAGTACTGGAGTATACTATCTTTTCGACCAACTCTATGAAGTTCGGGTATTCTCAGAATTGATCTGCAATCGAGTTATCTTTCAGAAGTCAGTAATCAGAATTCTCTACGGGTATTCTATATTCTTGGCTATATCTTTTAGAGTGATCGACGCCCAGTATTCAAAATTCTTAATTATCGGTCTTCTTTGGTATGCCCAATATTATCAGGGTTTTCTTTATCTTCATTATTCTAGCTTATTTTCGAAGAGCTATCAAGCATGCAGTACAGCTAGAATTCTATTGTAAAACAGTTGTTGGCCCAGAGGCCCATCACTCTAGTTTGATGATGATTAACTCATGTAGTTATAGTTTACTAATAATCTTGTGATATTTAGTTTTAGATATTTGATCGAGATATTAGCAGGTGATTAGCTTCAACATAGGAGTTTTGGAGCTTTCACGTATTGATTAAAGAGCTCGCGCGTCAAGATCGCATCTAGCACTCAGTTAGAGTCAAGCTCGTTGGATCGTGTTTGGATTGAGTCGACTTAGAGAAGGAGTTCTACAAGACTTCAGTTTGTGTCTAGTTTAGAATGTTTAGATCTTGTGTAAAGATTAGAAGTGTTGATATGCTCAAGTTCACATACACTCATAAGTTTTAAAGTTTATTAGTTTTGGTTTTCGGTTTAACCGATATTGGATTTCATGTCAAAAGCATAGATAGATATCTTTACATGTATATTGAATTCTATCCATATACAATATGCTTCCAAATTGTTTCAATATCATGTTTTTGTATTTAGACAAGTTTTGGAAAAATCGGATTTCCATTTCAAAGTTTGGTTTTGGAAAATATCGATTTTGATTTAAAGCCTAATGTCAATATCACAAAAATGGTTCAAATTATTTATAATATGTGTTGAATTTTGGTCACACATATTTGTTATTCAAAGATCTTATAAGAACTTATTTTTGTGAAATTTATGTGATTTTATGGGATTTATTTGAAGATAAAAAGACAAGTTTTTAAATCCTCAAAACCCAGCCTGACTGCACTGGCGGTCCACCGGCACGGTCCACCGATGTGCACGAAGACGTACACATGGCCAGCCAGCTCAGCCGGTCGACCGCGCGGTCGACTGACTGAAAGCACCCCACTCTCGGGTGGGGGGCCGTCGACCGGGCGGTCGATCGTTGGCTTTGGCTCGGTCGACCGGGGGTCGACTGGAGCCACAACGGTCATAAAAATGACCGTTGGCCGGTCAACCGGGCAGTCGACTGGAAAGACAATTCTGCCCTTTCCTGCTACCAACGGGTAGATTTTTTGGAGGGTTATAAATAGCCCCTCCTTGGCTGATTCACTAAGAATTTAAAGAGCAAAATTTCCTATCTTTCTAAGTGTTTTAGCAACAAGTTTTTCAAGAGTTTTTGGGCTTAAAGATTTTATCTTTATTTGTTTTAAAGGGTTGAAAAATTCAAAGAAAATAGTCTTTGGGAATTGGTTTTTGATCTTCATTTATAGCTTTTCTAGAAGTTTTTCCAAAGAGTTTTTCTTTGTTTAAATATTTTGCAAACTCTTTATTTTCTCACACTTGAGCTATCATATCTATCCTATCTATTAGGATCTTGTTTTCGGTGAGAAAATTGGTTTGTGATTTTTGAGATCACTAAGAGTTGTAAACCTTCTTTTATTTATATTTGTTGATATTCCTCTTGTGTAGAGGTGATTGTGAAGGCTGTGTTGGTATTCCTCTAAGTGTAAAGGTGATTGAGGTTGTTGTTTGGCTTAGTGCCCTATCCCTTTATTGAGAGGTTGATCTTGTGTGGCTTAAGTGCCTTGCCTCTTGTGTAGAGGTTGTTGTTGGTTAAGAGAGGAGTTGTGTACTCCAAAGTTGTATTACCCAATATCCTCAGTGGAGGTTCCCTGTGTGGGAAGTCCTGTGTGGACGATATAGTGAAAATCCTTCTGTGTGAAGGCGTGGACGTAGAGCAGTGGCTCGAACCTCGAAATATATCTTTGTGTTTGTGTTTGATTCACTATCTCTTTACTCTCTCTCATACCTTGCATGCATCATATTCATATTGTTCATATCCGATATGCTTGGTATTGTTTGTGTGGCATACTTGTGTTAAACTAAGAGAGCTTTACATAGCACCTCAACTCTTATTTAGAGAAATTTAGAGGAGAGTCCAGAGCCCTTCACCGAGAATTCGGCTGCACTCTTTGGTTACACTAAGTATGTTGCAATTTATTTTTTAATTCCGCATCATTTGTCATTAGATTAGCCTTGCACCTATTCACCCCCCTCTAGGTGTACTTTCAATTGGTATTAGAGCCTACGCTCCTGATATTAGGTTTAACCACCTAGGAGTGAGATCTTGGTTAGCTAATCTATTTGCATTTGCACACATATAGTTTACACTTAAGGATTACATTGCTCCTCTCATATTTGATGTTTCTAACATCGATATATGGAAGCTTAGAATGAGTATGTACCTAAAAACCCTAGGAATGCATGTTTACCTTGCCGCTACCAAGAAATCTTATCTTGATAATATCAAGCATATAGAGGCAAATGCACAAGCCCTTGAGGCACTTAGGAGCACTAAGCAAAGATTATCTTATGATGGTTTCTCATTGTGATTCCGCTTTTGTAGTATGGAACACTTTGACCTCTCTAAAGTTTCAAACGACAAACTATGTGGAGAAGGAACTCTTGGTTGATGAGTCTGAGCAAACTTGCCACATGGTCCAAGGGAACACTCTCTTGAGGTAAACTCGGAAACTCATTTAGATGATTGTGCTAGTTCTTCTGGAGATGATTATATTGATGCTGATGCTTTAAATGAAGAACTATCTATTGTTTGTGAAAACAAAAAATACCAAGTTTTGAAAAAGAAAAGTCTTAAATTAAATAAAGAAAATAAGGATTTATGTTCAAAACTTGATTTGATTTTGTAAGAGAGGGATGAGATTTCAAATGAAAGGGACTCATTGAAATCCCAACTTGATCTTGTCTTAAATGAAAACAAAATCTTAAAAGTAAAAATGATTGTGATAACGTTTTGAAGAAAAATGAAGTTCTATCTTCAAAACTCGATTTTGTTTTAAAAGAAAATGAATCTTAAAAAAATAAAATTGTTTTAATTTCAAAGAAATTAGATTTGATTTCTAAGGAAAATATTTCCTTGAAAAATGATTTAGATTCTCATGTTTGCCATGCTTCATCATCTAGTATACCATTGCATGCTCCACCTCTTCTTCTATTATTAAAAATGATATAACTATGTTAAAGAAGAGTGTAGATTGTTTCAGCTCCACTTTGAGCCAATGTGCCATGAACCACGCACAGTTGGAATCCATGTTTCACAAGAGACATGCTCCATATATGCATGCACACCATACACGGCATACACATGCTTCTCACGTTCATTCACATAATATTATGCATGCTCATGTGTACACTTGTACACAATGTGGTCGTAAGGGCCACCTTGTAAAGTTTTGTTATGATAGAGTACATAATGTAAATTTTACAAATAAATTTGTTTGAGTTAGAAAGGTGCTAACCCCCATGGACCCAATAGAGTATTAGTACCAAAAGTCACTCCTATTTTATTTGATGTAGGTGTGGGCTCTCACTCGACGTGAGGGCATTGGTACTTTGATGGTGGATACTTTTGTTCTTGATGGACAATACTTTAGATGCAGTACCTTCAAGGAAGTTTGGTGGGAGAACCACCATGGTTTGGAGACCTAGAGTAAGCCCTAATGATTTTGGTAACTATTTCTAACTCCTTATATATGTTTACATGCTTTTAGATTATTGATCTTTAGCTTGTTTTGTTTTAATGTTCATTATATTAAACGCCATGATAATTAGACTTATGACATACATGTATAGTATTTGAGATACACCTATATTTATATGGATTATTATTTTTGTGTTCTCACTTTAATTTAACTATTGTGTATATCATAGCTCTAAACATGTGCATTTAGCCTAATGATCACATTAATTTATATTTGTGATTTGTACTTCATGTTTTGATTACATGTTTAGATGTAGTTTTCATTAAGACTTGTGATATACTTGTACAGCTAATGAGTCACATTTGATTCTATATGTTTGTACTTAATTGCTCATTTGTACCCATTAGATGTACTAATATAGCCTAGTTTTGATGATTCTTGCATTTCAACTTGTATTCCTTATTTTCGTACATGTTTTTTTATGATAATATATTTAGCTTCATGTATATATCAATTTTACTAAAACTTTAGATATACATGTATACCCTTGAGTCACTTGCTTTTCATGCAAATTTTATTATGGACTCTTGTGTTTAGGGATGGGTATGTATACTTTTAGTTTTGGACAAAACATACATATGTCTTGAAGTTAGTATTATTTTGATGAAAATTAAATTTTCTATGATTTTCATATTTTTTTGATTAAAATAAATTTATATTGAACGTCATTGCCTATTTCTATGATTTTGATGATTATATGGTTCATACACTCACATTATTTTTGTTTGCTCGTGATTTTTATTTCAACAGCATATATGTGCTTTATAGACCTTGACTGTCGATGTCGTGTGAATTACATATTTTTCATGGAATATTCTCATGTTTTATTCCTTACTTGAAGAATTTTGTACTAATTTACAATATTATCTTTAAACTAGTTCATATTCTTCACTTGGTAGAGTTTTCATCGATGCTTAAAATTATTTTCAAAACTTATTTTTGAAAACCCCTTCCTTCCAAGGGCGGATGAATGGGCCACTATGCCTTGTATGCTCATTATTGAAAATCTTTATAAACATGTGCATGAAAGGGAGGAAGTATGAGTTATACACTTGATCCTCATTATATTTTCAATTGGTATCACAATCGACATTTTCATGTTTGTATACTCATATTTATGTTTTCTATATATGTATGCTTCGAACTTCAAATAGTATCAATTTCGATTGATATTTACATTTTCATATATATAGTATGTGTGTGTATGTGTGTGTGTGTGTGTGTGTGTGTGTGTGTGTGTGTGATTTGAATGTGCTTATTATATCTTTACATCTTAAAGCACAAATTATGTTTATGCTAAGCTCGATTTAGTCCTTAATGTCAATTATTTTTCAATTGGTATTTCATACAAGCTTATGCATTATTTTTATTGGTATTTCATAAAGGAAGAGAAAATTTCATGTTTTACCTTTCAATCGGTTTTCAATTGGTATCTTACTTTTATTTATGATGAAAAATGCCTTGTTTTTGAGATATGCTAACTTTTTCAATATTGGTATCAAAATCTTAAATTGATATAACTCTGAATTTGGTATCTTTATTGCAAAATAATTTGTATTTACCAAAAAGGTTGGTTTGTTTTTCAATTGGTATCATGTCTCATTTTAACTTGGTATCTTTTTGATATGAGTTATGTTTACTAAAAACTTAGTTTTTACTTTCAATTGGTATCAGAATTATAAAATAGTTTCAATTGGTATCATGATTTACAATATATATATTTCAATTGGTATCAAAAACATAAAATGTTTCATTTTCTATTGGTATCAAATTTAGAAAACATTTTCAATTGGTATTTTTTGGTTATTTTCAATGGTATCATATATTGGTATCATGATGTTTCGATATATACCTTTATCTTAAATTGGTATAGTTTTCAATTGGTATCATAAGTTTGCTTTAGAGAAGTTTCATAATGTTTTGATATGTATTGCTTATATGCAGGGGAAGCTTAACATCTTCTCTATATATATATTCATGTTGAGTGTATGTCATATTGAGGAGCTTGACCTCTCTTCTTTATGTAATACACGTGTGTAGTAGGAGCTTCACATCTCCTTTTATACATTGTATATATATTTTATGTGGTTAGGGTTTAGTCATCTCTTTTCATATAAATGCATGTATGCAGGGGGAGTTAACTTCACGCCTCCCCTCTTCATGAATGTATATCACATATATCTTTATTATTTGATTTGCCAAAAAGTGGGAAAAGATTTTTTTTAAGTTTATTTATGCCCCTTTTTTTATGATTGGCAAAAAGGGGAGAATGATTTTGAGTTTATATGCATGTTTAGAAATTAAGTTTATGCATGTTCTATTCCTTATGTTTATACAAAAAGGGGGAGAGGAATTTGAAGTTTCATATATGCATGTTTTTGTTTAATACAAAAAAGGGATAGAAATTTGGAGAAGTATTTGATGAGTTTTATATATGCATGTAAGTATTTGATGAGTTTTCTATATGCATGATTACTTACAATTGGTATCATATATGCATGTTTATTTTTACAATTGGTATCAGAGCATATAGTTTTTGTTTATGCATAACAAGGGAGAAGCAATTCTTCATTTATGCATATTTGTGGTGAGCATTCATTGCATATCTTTATATTTATTGTTATGCGTGAGTTAAGGGGGAGCTTCTATGAAGCTTAACTTTTATCCATGCATATATAACTCCATGAGTTTTGTCATCATCAAAAAGGGAGAGATTGTTGGTCCAGAGGCCCATCACTCTAGTTTTGATGATAATTAACTCATGTAGTTATAGTTTACTAATAATCTTGTGAAATTTAGTTTTAGATATTTGATCGAGATATTAATAGGTGATTAGCGTCAACAAAGTAGTTTTGGAGCTTTCACGTGTTGATTCAAGAGCTCGTGCGTCAAGATCACATCTAGCACTCAGTTGGAGTCAAGCTCGTTAGATCGTGTTTGGATCGAATCGACTTAGAGAAGGAGTTCTACAAGAAGATTTCAGTTTGTGTCTAGTTTAGAATGTTTAGATCTTGTGTAAAGTTTAGATAGTGTTGATATGCTCAAGTTCACATACACACAAGTTTTAAAGTTTATTAGTTTTAGTTTTCGGTTTAATTGATATTGGATTTCAAGTCGAAAACATAGATAGATATCTTTACGTGCATATTAGATCTATCCATATACAATATGCTTTCAAGTTGTTTCAATATCATGTTTTGTATTTAGACAAGTTTTGAAAAAATCGGATTTCCATTTCAAAGTTTGGTTTTTGAAAAATACCGATTTTGGTTTAAAGCCTAATTTCAATATCACAAAAATGGTTCAAATTGTTTATAATATGTGTTGAATTTTGGTCACACATATTTTTTATTCAAAGAGATTATAAGAACTTATTTTTGTGAAATTTATGTGATTTTATGGGATTATTTGAAGATAAAAAGATAAGTTTTTAAATCCTCAAAACCCAGCCTGACTGCACTGGCGGTCCACCGGCACGATCGACCGATGTGCACGAAGACGTGCACATGGCCAGCCAGCTCAGAGCCGGTCGACCGCGCGCGGTCGACCGACTAAAAGCACCCCACTCTCGGATGGGGGCCGGTCGACCGGGCGGTCGACCGGAGGCACAACGGTCATAAAAATGACCGTTGGCCAGTCAACCGGGCGGTCGACCGGAAGGGCAATTCTGCCTTTCCTGCTGCCAACGGGCAGATTTTTTGGAGGGTTAAAAATAGCCCCTTCCTTGGCTGATTTTATTAAGAATTTAAAGAGCAAAATTTCCATCTTTCTAAGTGTTTTAGCAACAAGTTTTTCAAGAGTTTTTGGGCTTAAGATTTTATCTTTATTTGTTTTAAAGGATTGAAAAATTCAAAGAAAATAGAGTCTTTGGGAATTGGTTTTGATCTTCATTTCTATAGTTATTCTAGAAGTTTTTCCTAAGAGTTTTCTTTGTGAATTATTTTACAAACTCTTTATTTTCTCACACTTGAGCTATCATATCTATCATATCTATTAGGATCTTATTTTTGGTGAGAAAATTAGTTTGTGATTTTTGAGATCACCAAGAATTGTGAACCTTCTTTTTTTTGTATTTGTTGATATCCCTCTTGTGTAGAGGTGATTGTGAAGGTTGTGTTGGTATCGCTCTAAGTGAAGAGGTGATTGAGGTTGTTATTGAAAAACGCCTAGAGGGGGGTGAATAGGTGTTAATGCTAATCTAATGATCTTTTTAAATAACTAAGTATAAATGATGCAAACGGTCACTCAAAATAAGAAATTGAAGCCGAATTCTCCTTGAAGGGCTTTAGAACTTCTCCTCTTTGATTCCTTTAGATTATGAGTTGAGGCGCGTAATTGCTTTCTTATTGAAATGAGTAAAGACCGAAAATGCAAGTAAATGAAATGAGTGCAAGAATGAAGAGCAAGCAAGTGGTATCACAAGATAGAAATGTAAAGCAATGAAAATCAATAAGTAAACCAATCGCAAACACAAGTAATTTGTTTTGAGGTTCGAGCCACTGCTCTACGTTCCCGCCTTCACCACTATGAAGGATTTTCACTAAATCTATAAAGGAAATTTTCACACCGGAACCTTTACACCAAGGAGATTACAATTGGTCTACACAAGATCGGAGTACCCAACTCCAACCAATCCAACCTCTACACAAGAGGGATCTCAACACAAGGAAATACAAGTCACTTGGTGATCAAAAGACCACAAACTCTCTCTTACAACTTCTTATAGAGTGGAGATGATTTTGGCTCAAGAAGTGAAGTGAGAAAAATTTCAGTTGTAAAGAAGTAAAAAGAGCTTGTAAACAACTAAAAACTTTTGCAAATGAAAGAACTTTGAAAAGCAATGCAAGTAAACTTTCTTCTCTTTTGAAAAACTTGAAATAATAGGAATTTTTCTTGTCCAAAATAAATAACCAATGACCTCTATTTATAGGGAGAGAATTCATATCATCCATAATGAATACTAGGTCATTAGGGTAAAGTTTAGCCATTAGGAATTCAGAAATAGGTATAGGAATTATAAAAAACAAAACAGATTTCAAGAAAGAGCCGTTGGGCACTTTAGACGGCTGTCGGTCGACCGGCAAGCCACATGGTAAAAGAGCTGTTGGCTTCGGTCGACCACATGCTAAACAAAAAGAATTTTTGAACTGTCGGTCGACCGAGCCGGTTGACCGACAAAACCCGAGACTAAGGGTCTTGCAGTCGATCGACCGGTCGGTCAACCACAAGGTCTGTCGGTCAACTGGCCCGGTTGACCGGCAGACGTGCACAGACGTGCACGCCTAAAGCCACAAAGCCCGGTCGACTAGACGGTCGACCGATCTGGCCTGAAATAGGTCCGGTCGACCGCCCGTCGACCGTAAGGCCTGAAACAGATTTTTAAAGAAGGAATTTTGAATTTTGAATAATTTTGAAATATTTTTAAATGGTTTGAAGGTTAAGTAGCATGCTATAGAGGATGAAATACATGTTTTAAACTGGATATAAAAATTTGAAATATTTTAAGACATTATATCAATCAATCATGACCTAAACCAAATAACCAAAAAAAACTTGTATTTTGAAAAGTGAATATGTGTGTGTGTTTTCTTAGCACAACTTATCATATCCCACTCTTTAACATACTACTTCTTACAATGGTTCGAGGTGACCACAAGATCTTTAATTTGGGCTTTTCCATAAGCATCGTTGAATAGCTTGAATCCTTGATCCCGAATTGAGTCAACTTGAGTCAAAACCACCTTCCTTAGGGAAGAAAACATCTTGAATCCATAGAACCCTGAAACAAACTTAAATACTAAAATATGATTAGTACGAATAACTATATATGTTTTGTAATCATCAAAACTTTTAAAACTGGGTGATTGTAACCTTGGGCCAATAATCTCCCCCTTTTTGATGATGACAAAACATATGAGTTATTTAACAAAAAATGGGAAAAGGAGCTTAGAGGCTCCCCCTCAAATCATGCTATATATATGAATGGATATATATGAATGGTTATATACATGAATGAATTGTATGGGAAAGAAAACATCAAGAATAACTCAAAACAATAAAAACAATAACTCAAAACAATAAACTAACTTTTTCTCCCCTTTTTCTCATGCATCAAAAAGGGTAAAAAATTAAATATGGAAAAAAA
>JAVJIF010000317.1:0-147060 GCA_038442645.1 Agave tequilana | reverse complement strand
ATGCAGACTATAGTGAAGAAACTGTCACATACTATTTATTTATTTGCCTTTTTTTTGTACCTTTTTAATGGATAAAGTGTTGCTCTGATTGTACATTTTGTAGCTTCTAATCATCTAATTTAAAAATAAACTCTTGTGTCCCTCTTTCCTTAAATCTCAAGGAATGATGTTCACAAAAAAAACTCCTAGTGTGCATTTTGCTGAGAAAGAAAAAGAAAATGTCACCGCCTATTTTGAAAGACAAGTCGGGGGAAAAAAAATGAACCTGAAAGATTGATGCAGTCAATAAAAATTTAAATAAAATTCAAGGATAGAAGTAAATTATTTTAACTTGCAAACCACAATTATCACTCCAAAGGTGAATGATTCCAAGCCATTGAGACTGGCAGGTTAGTCCAATGGTAAGACTCCCTCTCAAAGGAGAGATTTGAATTTCAATCCCGTAGCTGTCAAAACAACAACAGCAACAACAACAATAAACGTGGATGGGAGCTGCTGCAAGCCTATTTACCGGAAGAAAATGTTATGCCGCTTGACTTAAGCTCAGTTTGCAAATTTTTAAAATAATTAAAAGAGAAAAAAAAATGTGTCCATGCCTTTGTATTTTTTTCAACATTTTTTTAACCCTTCCACCATTTACCCCTCTTTTATATTTATCATACTTTATACCCTTCTACCCTTTAAGATATATTTGTTATAAACTATTATTTTATTTGGACAGATTTTACCCTTTATTTATTATTAAAATACTTTGAAATAAAAACAATTCTAATTATCTCCTCTTGTGTTCTTTCCTTCCTCTTGCTCTCGTGTCGGCAACCATTGCTAGTGCATTTTCACCATTAGAGACGCATGCAAGATTGACTTTGTCATCGCCCTATGATATGATACACATCAATGTGTCTTAACTTGTTAAGGTCTTATAGCTCAAAACTTGTATGATCGACAGAATCGGATGGTGGGTGTGTTGATCAAAGATGTGCTTGTCCTGCGGGGTCGTGTTCAAGAGTTTCCTCGACTATTTAATTAGTTACTCAGGGACAATGACTGTGGCGACGATTTTTCAGAGATTTTTAAGGTGATTACCACTTTATTCTGAATGTTACTTTCTTCCCCAAAATAATCTTTGCCGACCATTGCATTGAATTCATTTTTTTTGTGTCCAAAATTACCATAAGCCGGCTACTTGGAAGGAAATTACGTTGCGACAGTATTTCTTTATTCAATGACGTTAAATCTGAGCATCGGGTCGATGGAACTAATTTTCTGAGTTATAGTAATTGATTCCTACTACATGTGGAAGTTTTTTTTTTTCTTTTGATTGAAAAACATGGAAATTATACATAAATAAAAAGGGCTAAATCCAAATAAAAAAATACGAGCCATAACAAAATGCTTGTTAATGATACAAGGGTATAATAGGATGAAAAATATAAAGAAGGGGCAATGTTGACGATAAATTATGACGGGGTTACAATGATAATTTCCCTAATCAAAATTAGGTTTTTTCCTATATATGACCCCAAAATCTTCCCTATTTATAAATTTACCCCCCCCCCAAAAAAAATCATCATATTTTTAAATTTACGCCCCCAAATTCTTTTATATTTCTAACATTACCCTTACCGTCAGTTAAAAAAATAAAAAAAAATCAAATAAACATTCTATTATAATTTTATGAAATCCCAAAATTACTCCTAAAATGAAGTTCCTGCACTTTCAAAAGATGAGACTTACAAGCATAAGAGAATGAGACGTTCAGTTAAGCTAGGTTAAGGATAAGTCAAGGTCCATGAAGAAGCTAGCCACAACGAAGAATAGTCTAAACGCACGCAAGATCGTCTCCTTCTCCGTTAAATAGGAGCTCGCGATCTCCCTCCCTCGACTCCCGCACCCCTCTCGCTGTCCTCGATGCCACCAACTTTGTCTTCAATGGGGATGATGCCTAGTGCATCAGTGAGCTCAAGCTCTGCTTCAATCAACATCAATGACTGATCTCCCGAATGCCGAATTCTCCTATCCAATTAAAAAGTGAAGCTAGCTTGACCCTGCACCAACATTAAAAGATTGAAAAATAAACAGGAAAGAGAAGAAGACAAACGTCATGGACTACTGGACAGCCGCGTTGACCTTGTCGTCGCGATCGATCTCAGCATCAGCCTGTAGCATTTCCCGACCGTTGAGAGAGAGGACGTCAGAGTCGATGCGAAAGGAGGTGATGGAGCCGATGATGTTAGTGGGAAATTGCTCGACGATGACGGCCTTGATGCTGGCGGTTCTCAAAGAGAAAGAGCATGATATAGAGATAGAGCAAGAGAGGATATGAGAAGAGGGATAGGGAGGGGGGCGGCGGCAGAAGAGGAGACGTGGGAAGAGAGGGGGCGTTATAAGAGAGAATGGGACGTCATGAGAGAGAGATAAAGAATAGAGAGAAGAGTGAGGTAATTTGATACTCTTAACTCTAAATTGTTAACAATTTATCAAAAGGAGTACTTTTAATCAAATTTAAGAATTCAAAAAATAATTTAAAAAATATGACGATTTAAAGAGTACTTTAAAAATAGAGAAGATTTTACGAGCATACGTATAAATATTTGTACTTTATCACGTTAAGATTGAGATTGAGGCTGTGGTAAAGGTGCTAATCCCAACTCATCACGTGCTTAGCACGTGCGTCTAAATGAAGTACGCAGTTGTAATAATACGGCGTTAATTCTTCTTTTTCTTTTTTTACCATCCTTCCAGTCACAGTGAAGAAAGGTCCACCGTCCCGTCCTCGTCAGTTCCCACAATTGTAGGGGCATTTACGTCATTCTCACTCCCACGAAGAAATTCTTGAAAGAAAAAAGAGAGAGAACGCAATGGGAGTAGCGAACCGAATCGAGATCTAAAAACTCAAAAACTCGCAAAAAGTTTTGAGATCTCGATCTATCTCGCTGTCGAGAAACAGAGCGGAAGGATGAAGATCTTCGATCGGTTGCCGCCGATGGATCACATGCGATCAGAGAAGATGAGCTTCGTGCAGCTCATCATCCCCGTCGAGTCCAGGCACAGGGCCATCACGTACCTCGGCAAGCTCGGCCTCATCCAATTCAGAGACGTAAGAAACCCTACCTCTCAGACCTGATCTCATTTCGTTATTGCTTTCCTGCACTTAAGTCTCTTCCATCTTCCTGTTTGCGCTGGATTTGGCTTTGAACTCGCATTGATTTGTTCGCGCTGTCTGTTGTCGTTTTGAATTGATCTGAACATAGCAGCAGGCATAGGGATTCTAAGGCGTTGTTGAGATCTTGATAATTTGTATCGAGGCTAGACGTTGCAGTGTTATCACATTTTTGAGATATACTGAAGGTAGTTATACCCAATTAGCCCAATATATTTCAAGTGAGATGACTGTCGCAGTGGATCTCAGATTTTCCAGGTGGAAAGCAAATTGCCTGAGTGGAAATATAGAATAAATTGATTATATTCGAACTTTGAGAAATAAATGCACATTTACTTCGGACAAAATCTAAAGGGAGAATAGATATTAATGCTAGATGTATGAAAAAACTTTTGCAAGGTTGCGTGAAACTGGCAAATGTTACGAAGAAACCAAGATAAATGATATAGAAGCAAATATGTAAATGTAGTTATTCTACAAACAGTAGATAGAATGTTAGAGTGAGAAGAGAGAACACAATGTGCAGGCTCGCATTTAATTAAAATGGTAAATGATGTGAATTTTTCCCCCTCCCCTTTAACAGCAAAGGAGATTAACCCCGATTTGATCTTTATAAAGTTACCCCCCCCCCCCCCCCCCCCCCCCCCCCCCCCCCCACCCACACACACACACAAAAAACACGCACGCACGCACGCACTCAAAGATGACTTATACAGGGTTGGAGGCAGTGTGGTTTATTGGGTTTGGTGAGGGGTGGTAAAGTAACTAACTATCAAGGATGAGACAAAATGGTGAAGTAATTAGCAAGTTCTATGTGAACAACTCTCTTGACGGCAGAAACTTTTATGGCACTTTGGAGATCCGAGATGAAGAAGATAAATTTAGACATATTACACGAGGGCTAGGCTAACGAGATAGATGTTCATGGAGAAGTGTAATGAGGTTGCATCTTAGCTTGAACAGTACCAAAATCTTGCCTTTAAATGAAATTTTGTTGATGTTTCAAATTTTCTCTTCTTTTTATTAGTTAACAGATAAAATTGCTAAGAACCATACATCAGAATAATGGCTAAATGTGTTCTTGATCACCCTATTCCAAATAAAAGGGTTTGGGACTGGAATGTTTCACACACACACATATATAAAAAAATTGTTAAACAAGTGTAAAATCATATCAATGCCATTGCATGCCAAAGGAAAGTTTTGAGAAGAATGATCTTTATTAAATCGACAATTCAGTGATTGATACATAGGCAAGGCTAAAGGACTCGGACGTGCATTGAAAGTTGATATGAAGAAGATCCATAATACTGTCAACTGGAGAAAACTCCTTCATCCAGATGTTTGGTTTAGTTTAGCTTTTTTTTTTCCCTTTATTTTTTGTAAGATGACACAGTAAAACCTAGCTTTACCTCTTTGCCAGACTTCTTTGTGTTTCGTGAGAGTTTTGAGTTGTTGCCACTTGTTACACAAGCTAACCAAATGATCTCATTCCCATCAAAGAAAGAAAGAAAGAGAAAGAAAAGAAAGAAAGAAGAGAGAATTATTGAAAGAAGATATAAGGTTTGGATAAAAAAAAAATGGCTCTGGTACCATGTCAAACTACTAAGGACTACATCTGTATTGATATTGAGAAGAGTCACAAAATACAATGACATAGTCATGAACAATTCTCTCTTTAATATACCCATACAAGACTAAATTCTTCTCAAACTATGACTCATAATATTACTAGGACTCTAGGACTCGAAATACTTTTAAGACTGCAAATACTACTCAAACTTAATATGCTGGTTTGCCCTCCTTTTATAAGGATGATGGATTCTGGTTCTGTGACCTCACACTATAGATTAGTGAGAATTGCGGAATAGACTGGTTTCAGGTTGATTCCAGCAATTGCCCCCTACTTTGGCTTAGTATAGTCCTCAACTTTCATGCTCTTGAAGCTCAAAATTGCTTTTTGGTGCTTTAGGGCAGTCTTGTCAGCAATATGTCCCTTAACCTTATGTGCCTATTTTCCTTCTGACACTCGTTCTGTTTTTGAAGTCTGACATAACTATGATTTTATTCTCTTGTGATTATTTCTGCAAACTTTCAAGTTCTCATCTTTGTTATGCTTGACATGACACATTCTCTGTCTTCCTCTTTACATTTTTCATTTCTACCCAATGGTTGTTATGGTGCATAAAGTCACTTAAATGACTCCATTTATTACTGAAAAATAAGATACATATTACGTAATAACTTGATCTCAGTGTCATAGGTTTGGATACTGTGATATTTCAGTGTATAGTCTGGGCATGTAGAAATCCTTTATATAATAGTTCTTGTTTACTGTATGGCCAGTTCTTTTATTTCTAATTATTTGACATGACACTTTGTTCTCTCATTTTTTGGCAGTTAAATCATGATAAGAGTCCCTTTCAGCGGACATTTGTCAACCAGGTATGCAGTCTTGTGCTTTTTTCCTTTTAATCTAAATATTAAAATTCAAGCTATTATTTATCTGAACAAGTAAATAGGAATGTCTTTATCGGTAATTTAACATTTTGCAATATAATTAACCATTTTTTCTTGCAATTGTTCTTTTTCTTATTTGCAATGCATGTGTTGATTTTTTTGAGAGGTATAAGCTAGCTAAGAAAGAGGCTAAGTAAGCTGTTCAGAATGTAAGAGATAAAGTGTACAAAGAAGTGTATGAGAAATTGGACACCAAAGAGGTTGAAAATGATATATATAGAATTGCTTGAATAAGAGATAGAAAGACTAGAGACTTATGTACTGTGAGGTGTGTCAAAGATGTGGGTCAGAAGGTTTTAGTTTAAAATGAAGAAATCAAAGAAAGATGGAGAGTATTTTGACAAATTGTTCAATGGTAGTTCTACTCAAGATTTGGATGACCTTATCATTCAGTGTCAAGATATGAACCGTAATTATACGTGCAGAATTAGCGAATTTAAAGTTAAAGAGGTCTTAAAGAGGATGAAGTCAAGGAAAGCTGTTGGCCCGGATGGAATTCTAATTGAGGTATGGAGATGCTCAGGAGAGGTGGACGTGAGATGGCTGACAAAGCTCTTTAACAAGATCTGGCTAAGTAAAAAAATGCCAAATGAGTGAAAAAAGAATACCCTAGTACCTCTCTATAAGAACAAGGGTGATATCCAGAATTGTTCAAACTATCGTGGAATAAAACTCATGTGTCACACCATGAAGCTTTAGGAAAAAAATTGAACACATGTTAAGGCAGAATGTTAAAATATCAGAGAACCAGTTTGGGTTCATGCCGGGGCGATCGACGACAGAGGCTATTCATTTGCTTCGTCAATTTATAGAGCGATTTCGAGAGAGGAAGAGAAAGTTACATATGGTCTTTATTGATTTAGAAAAATCTTATGATAAGGTGCCAAGAGAGTTATTGTAACACTTGCCTTAATTAAAGCATTTCTTTTCCTAAGTAATCATAAGGGGTAATGGAATTAGTATGTATACATGATATCTTAGTAAGCCATACTTATTATACGAGTATGGAGTAGACCCGTATTATACGGGTAGTATACAGGTATATACGGGTATGTATATGCAAGTGTATACGTAAGTATTTATACGTCCAAGAATACTGCCCCAAAGTCAACATCACCACCATCCCCACCATGCTTGTACTTCATGGAGAGGAGAGAGGCATGGAGTTGATTAGACTTGATGGGATGTTAAGGGACACTTGGCACAAATCCTATGGGGGATTAGAGGCTATATATATAGGGGGGGTGATGAGGATTAAAGGGATTTTAATCAAAACACTCTCTCTCTTCACAAACTCTCTCCCTCTCTTCCCTTTCCTACAGCTGCAGCAGCAGCAGCAGGAGCAGCAGCAGCAGCAGGAGGGGCAGCAACAACAAAAACAGCCCCAAAACAGCCAAATCTGACCATACAACTTCAAGTGTGAGTAGAACATGCTAATCTTAACATCATGATGAGTGAAATGATGTAGGAAATGAACCAAAAAGTAAGAGATAAACAAGTATTTGACTTATGTATATTTTTGGGATCATGCATAGATTGTGATATCTAGAAATGCTTGCTACTTCACAAAGATTCATATGTTTTCAATTCCGCAAATACTTGCTACATTTGTTTATGAATCCATGATATTTTTACATGTCTTGCATATTGATATTATATGATGGCATGATGCATCGGAGGAAGGGACCGGGTTGAACCGGAGGCGTAGAAGGGGAGATTATATATATTATGTATCGGAGGAAGGGACCGGGTTGAACCGGAGGCGTAGAAGGGGAGATTATATGTTATGTATCGGAGGAAGGGACCGGGTTGAACCGGAGGCGTAGAAGGGGAGATTATGTGTATGTATATGTACATCACTAAGATATAAGTCCTATGATATAATCATGCATAAACCCTTAACGTGTAATCTGGAATGGCTTCTTAACAGGCAATTTTTAGGTAGGTTAGTCGACTAAGTCCGGAATTAGTCGACTATAAGTGTATTATTTGAGGCAGATAACCTGCTGAGTAGCAGGATTAGTCGACTACATATAATCTGTAGTCGACTAATCCCAGAAACAGAGAGCAAACAGAAAGTTAATAATCTGTTTTTCACAGTTTTAGTCGACTATAGTCTACCTATTAGTCGACTAATATTTTGGGTTAGTCGACTACACAAGGAGGGTAGTCGACTATAGGTAACATACAGAGAGTAACACAACTTTTCACAGTTTTAGTCGACTATAGGGACCTTCAAGTCGACTAGTACTTGACCAAGTCGACTACACTAGGAAGGCTAGTCAACTACATGAGTCCCTGGCTGCCAGTAAAGAAGCAGGTACGTGTGAAGCAGAATTAGTCGACTTACAGTTGATATTAGTCGACTTACAGTGGGTATTAGTCGACTATAGAGTGACCTAGTCGACTAAGTAAGGCTTTATTACTATGTTCTGTTTTGGCTCCTGGCTAATTATAAGATGCTATAAAATAGTATATCGACACACATGTCAACCGGATAATTTGGGCATGTAGACCTACTTGCTAAGCATAATTAAATATTGTTTTACTCACTGAGCCGTAAAGCTCACTCTATTCTAACTCCACCTACAGGTTTGGACAAGGGCAAGGGACCCGCTAAGGGCAATTGTGCGGGACAAGCGCCACCGGAACCACTATATTAGAAGCTACTTTTGTTATGTACATGACTTTGTAGAAATATGCGTACTTTTAGCTGGGTGTTACTCTTGACCTGTAATTCTTATAGGACCTGGTGTTGGACTCTTACTTGTATGTATATATATATATGTTGATATGATAACTATAGACTGTGTTTATTGTGGATTATTGATCTATCTGAGTCAATATGATAAGTCTTGATTGGAGCATTCATGTTGTCTTAGTAGAATTTCTGATGTATAGAAGAGTTTCTGGTGTTTGTATTGGAAGTATTATACCCTGGTGGGTCCCACGCTTGGATTATACGAGATGATTATGATTAAATGGAAAATTTTTAACTGGGACCGTTACAGTTGGTATCAGAGCAATGGTTTAGAAGTAGGAGTAAGAAATGATGAAGTTGTGAGGTGTATACGTGTAGACATGTGATCATAGTTAGGTAGTTAGTCTTATGTGACAAGGAATGCATTAAATTATCTATTGAATCTGAGTTATTCGAAAGACATGAGACTCATGAGTAGACTAAGGATAAGTATAGTTACTAGTGTGTCTATTTATGCTACTTCTTGATGATAGTCGTATGATTGAGACTATTCCACGGACTTGAGATTGATACGACCTTTTTGTTTACATATAGATGGGGGACTCCAATAGCTCGAGTGAGAGCTGGGTGGCGGATTCCATGGACTGGGGGTACGAGTCGGACGAAACCAACCCAGTGGAAACGATTGTACCCCTAAATTGGGTAGATTGTGAGGAGGTTGAGTCGCAGGCATCTAATAAGCCTGAACCAACCAATGTTGACACAGAAAGCTTTGTGGGAGATTCACTTGCGATACCAGTGACGGAGCACTCTACCACGATTAAAGAAGAAGACCCCGAGGAGGATATGGATGATAGCAGCAGCACTAGCGGAGATTCTAGTGGGGATACTCTACCCTATGAAGGGTGAACCTTGGAGCTGACACTTTTTGATGTACATACATGTATAGGCCTAATATGTTAGGTGATGGATATCCTTAGGGTTGTTGTATGTACCCTGGCATATATCTTATGAATGCACATGGGTTAGTTGGATGTCCAAGAAGGAAGGCATGTCAGTATAATACTTTTGTATCCATGATGGATGTAACTATATATATATATATATTATATATATATATATATATATATATATATATATATATATATATATATATATATATATATATATATAACAAGTTGTTTGTTTGCAAAAGTGATGTTACTAGTATGATTACATGAGACTAAAGTTTTATCCCTATTAATTCCTATTGTGTAGTGTGTAGATAGACACCCTTATTTTATAGGGAGAACACATGGATTTGAACCAACTACCATCTGAGGAGTCCCTGTCGCTCGATACGACACACTACAGTGAGATGGGGAGTGCACCCCCCGTGATCAATGATGGAGACTCTGAAGTTCATAAGAGGGAATGAAGGAACTCCAGGGGCGATGCCGGAGCGGCTCGCACAATTAATGTCAAGAGCGAGTAATAATAACAACTCCCACCGAGCACTGGAGCAGTTTCAGAAGATGAAACCGCCCGTATTTGAAGGAGAGGCGGACCCCTTACAAGCCGAAGCATGGCTCCTCCAAATAGAGAAGATACTAGAAGTTATGAACTGTACTGATGAACAAAAAGTGTCCTTCTCTTCTTTTATGTTCCAGAAGGAAGCGGAACATTGGTGGCGGGCAGTGAAGCTTAGTATGAAGAATGCAAGGGAACCAATCACTTGGAAATTCTTGGTGAACAAATTCACCGAGAAATACATTCCGGAGACAGCCAGAGATAAGATGGCAACAGAATTCTTGGAACTACGTCAAGGATCTATGAATGTATCCCAGTATGATCAGAAATTCACTCAGCTATCCAGGTATGCTGATGCCTTGGTAAGGAGTGAAGCAGAAAAGACAAAGAGGTTCGTAAAGGGCCTAAGATCAGATATTCGTGGCCGGCTGGTTCCATTACAACTGAGGAATTATCTCCAGGCAGTAGAAAGAGCTTTGGAGGTAGAAATGGACATACAAGAAGGTCAGGGAGGCTGGGTGGAAGAAATTCCCAATTCTAAGCGCCCCCGTTATCAAGGACCTCCTGTGAGGACGGCATCAGAACCCACCAGCGGCAGAGGGTCTGGGTTTAACACCACTTTTTCTAGAGGAGGAGGAGCCAGAGGCGGGAGAACGTGGCTAAGAAACAGAGACACTCCCTCGAAGACACAAGCTACCTCCGCATCCCATCCCAGAGTCTCGAAGGCTCCCTGGTGTCAGAGGTGTAGAGCAAACCATTTTGGAAACTGTCTCCTAGGCAGGTCTTGTTTTAATTGTGGAGAGGTGGGACATCTAAGGAGGAATTGTCCGACAATGCGTGGAAGCCAAGGGCCGAGTAGAGGAAGTGGAAGGCCGATCGTGAGGACGAATCCTTCCAGAGGACAAGCCAGTAACTCCATGCCGCCCAGTAATACCCCACGTCCTGCTGCAACCCAGTCATCGGTTCAGCAACCTCGGGTGCAAGGTAGAACCTTTGCATTAACCCACCGGGAAGCAATGGCCTCGAATGCGGTGGTGGAAGGTATGATCTCCATATCCGGACATATTGCCCATGCATTATTTGACCCTGGAGCTACTCATTCATTCGTATCTAGTGCTTTTGCTTATAACTAAATCGAGAATCAAAACCCCTAAGATTTCAGTTGGTTGTGTCCACACCTATATGGGAGAATTTGATAGCTAGCACTAGATATACGAATTGTGAAGTGATAATTGGAGAAATGAAGACATTTGTTGATCTGATTAAGCTAGGCAAAATGGAGTTCGATGCCATACTAGGAATGGACTGGTTGTCTGCCTGTGGTGCTCAGGTGGATTGTAATAAAAGAAGATTATCTTTAAAATGAAAGGGGCTCCGGAGTTTATTTTTGAAGGAGAGAAAGTTAGTTATGATATACCTCACATATCAGCCATCAAAGCCACCAAGTTATTGAAGTAAGGGTGCCAAGGATTTCTAACTTCGGTGTTGGATACCACCAGGACTGATATAAATATTAAGACTATTCCAATTGTGAATGAGTTCCCTGATGTGTTCCCGGAAGAATTACCAGGCCTGCCCCCAGATCGGGAAATAGAATTTGCAATAGATGTAATACCCGGTACTGCCCCAATTTCTAAAGCACCGTACCGTATGGCCCCTGCGGAAATGAAAGAACTTAAAACTCAACTGCAGGACTTATTAGACAAAGGTTTCATCCGGCCAAGTGTATCTCCCTGGGGAGCACCTGTGCTATTTGTAAAGAAAAAGGATGGGAGTATGAGACTATGTGTTGACTACCGGAATTGAATAAGGCAACTATCAAGAATAGGTACCCTCTTCCCGAATTGATGACTTATTTGATCAATTACAAGGATCTTGTGTATTTTCTAAGATAGATCTTAGATCGGGGTATCATCAGTTGAAGGTCAAACCTGAAGATGTGTCCAAATCGGCTTTCCGGACAAGATATGGACACTTTGAATTTCTAGTCATGCCTTTTGGACTCACTAATGCCCCGGCAGCATTTATGGATTTAATGAATCGGATGTTCCAACCATATCTAGACCAGTTTGTAGTGGTATTCATTGATGATATTTTGGTCTATTCAAAGAATACGGAAGATCATGAGAAACATCTTAATATTGTTCTTCAAATCTTGAGGGAGAAGCAACCCTATGCAAAGTTGAAGAAATGTGAATTTTAGCTAGAGCAAGTAGGGTTTCTTGGCCATATTGTATCTAAAGAAGGAATAGCAGTAGACCCGGTAAAGATCGAAGCAATCCGAGACTGGCCTAGACCCACTAATGTTACTGAAGTTCGAAGTTTCTTGAGATTAACTGGGTACTACAGAAGATTTGTAGAAGGATTTTCTCTGATTGTAGCACCAATGACCCAATTAACCAGGAAGAATAAGAAGTTTGTTTGGGGAGAAGGTCAAGATAGGAGCTTCCTGGAGGTTAAAACTAGACTGACATCTGCTCCTGTCTTAATTGTACCTTCAGGGACTAAAGGATTTGTCATTTTTAGTGATGCATCAAAACTGGGATTGGGATGTGTGTTAATGCAACATGGAAAAGTCATTGCCTATGCATCCCGACAATTGAAGACCCATGAAAGAAATTACCCCACTCATGACTTGGAATTAGCCGCTGTGATTTTTGCTTTAAAGATCTGGCGACATTATTTATATGGAGTGTCTTGTGAAGTTTTTACTGATCATAAGAGTTTAAAATATATCTTCACACAGAAAGAACTGAACATGAGGCAGAGGAGGTGGTTAGAATTAATGAAGGACTATGATATTAATATTCAATACCACCCTGGGAAGGCCAATGTGGTGGCTGATGCTTTGAGCCGGAAATCAGGAGGGACCCTGGCCGCCTTGATGACTCGTCAAGCAAGACTATTAAGAGATCTAGAAGAAATGCAAATAGAAGTGCGAGTCATTGATTCTTCAAATTCCGAGTATCAACTGAATCAAGTGAGTATCCAAATTAATCTATACGACAAGATCAAAGAGGCACAACAAGAAGATACTCAAATAAAGAAGATTATGAAGAAAGTGCAAGAAGGAGAACTCAAGGAGTTTCAAATAGAAGGTGATGTACTAAGGCTTGGACGCAGATTATGTGTGCCGGATGTAGCAGAGATCAAAGAAGAAATAATGAAAGAGGCTCATAGTACACCTTATACAGCTCATCCCGGAAGCACAAAAATGTACCAAGATCTGCGTCATAACTTCTGGTGGGATGGAATGAAGGTGGACATTTCTAATTTTGTCCACAAATGTTTAGTCTGTCAACAAGTAAAGGCTGAACATAAGAAGCCCCCAGGTTTGTTAGTACCTTTATCTATTCCTGAATGGAAGTGGAGTCAAATTGCTATGGATTTTGTCACTGGACTTCCTCGGACGTCCCAAGGACTGGATACAGTCTGGGTAGTGGTAGACAGACTCACCAAATCTGCTCATTTTCTGCCTATCCGGATCAATTATTCAATGGAAAGACTGGCTCAGGTGTATGTCCGAGAGATAATTAGATTACATGGAGTACCTGAATCCATAGTATCAGATCGGGACCCAAGATTTCAATCTAGATTTTGGAGGAGTTTGTCCAAAGCTATGGGCACTAGATTACAACTCAGTACAGCAGCCCACTCCCAAACGGATGGACAGTCAGAAAGGACCATTCAAATACTGGAAGATATGTTAAGAACTTGTGTACTAGATTTTGGGGGAAGTTGGGACAACTACTTACCCTTAGTGGAGTTTGCTTATAATAATAGTTATCAGTCCACTATTGGTATGCCTCCATTTGAAGCATTGTATGGGAGGAGGTGTAGATCACCAATCTGTTGGGAGAAAGTTGGGGATAGAAGACTGTTCGGCCCCGATGTAATTCAAGAGGCTACTGAGAAGATCAAACTAATCAAAGAAAGGATGAAAGCAGCCCAGAGCAGGCAGAAAGCCTATGCAGACAATCGTCGCCGACCACTGGAGTTTGAGGTAGGGGATAGTGTTTTCCTGAAGGTATCTCCAATGAAGGGAGTGAGACGCACCGGTGGTAAGAACAAATTAGCCCCTAAATATGTGGGTCCGTTTGAAATACTGGATAAAATTGGACCGGTTGCTTATCGTTTGGCCCTACCCCTGCTTTAGAAAGGATGCACAATGTATTTCATGTATCTCAGCTGAGGAAGTATGTGCCCGATCCTGGTCATGTCATCTCCTATGAACCCTTGCACATGCTAGAGGACATGTCTTACGCGGAAGAACCAGTACAGATTCTTGATCGCAAGGAGAAGCAATTGAGAAGCAAAAATATTTCCTTGGTCAAGGTTTTATGGAGAAATCAAGACATAGAAGAAGCCACTTGGGAACTGAAAGAGGAGATAAGAAAGGCCTACCCGCATTTGTTCCAAGGTACGTTAAGTTTCGAGGACGAAACTTCCATAAGGAGGGTAGAATGTAACACTTGCCTTAATTAAAGCATTTCTTTTCCTAAGTAATCATAAGGGGTAATGGAATTAGTATGTATACATGATATCTTAGTAAGCCATACTTATTATACGAGTATGGAGTAGACCCGTATTATACGGATAGTATACAGGTATTATACGGGTATGTATATGCAAGTGTATACGTAAGTATTTATACGTCCAAGAATACTGCCCCAAAGTCAACATCACCACCATCCCCACCATGCTTGTACTTCATGGAGAGGGGAGAGGCATGGAGTTGATTAGACTTGATGGATGTTAAGGGACACTTGGCACAAATCCTATGGGGGATTAGAGGCTATATATATAGGGGGGTGATGAGGATTAAAGGGATTTTAATCAAAACACTCTCTCTTCACAAACTCTCTCCCTCTCTTCCCTTTCCTACAGCTGCAGCAGCAGCAAAGCAGGAGCAGCAGCTGCAGCAGCAGGAGCAGCAGCAGCAGCAACAAAAACAGCCCCAAAACAGCCAAATCTGACCATACAACTTCAAGTGTGAGTAGAACATGCTAATCTTAACATCATGATGAGTGAAATGATGTAGGAAATGAACAAAAAGTAAGAGATAAACAAGTATTTGACTTATGTATATTTTTGGGATCATGCATAGATTGTGATATCTAGAAATGCTTGCTACTTCACAAAGATTCATATGTTTTCAATTCCGCAAATACTTGCTACATTTGTTTATGAATCCATGATATTTTTACATGTCTTGCATATTGATATTATATGATGGCATGATGCATCGGAGGAAGGGACCGGGTTGAACCGGAGGCGTAGAAGGGGAGATTATATATATTATGTATCGGAGGAAGGGACCGGGTTGAACCAGAGGCGTAGAAGGGGAGATTATATGTTATGTATCGGAGGAAGGGACCGGGTTGAACCGGAGGCGTAGAAGGGGAGATTATGTGTATGTATATGTACATCAATAAGATATAAGTCCTATGATATAATCATGCATAAACCCTTAACGTGTAATCTGGAATGGCTTCTTAACAGGCAATTTTTAGGTAGGTTAGTCGACTAAGTCCGGAATTAGTCGACTATAAGTGTGTTATTTGAGGCAGATAACTGCTGGGTAGCAGGATTAGTCGACTACATATAATCTGTAGTCGACTAATCCCAGAAACAGAGAGCAAACAGAAAGTTAATAATCTGTTTTTCACAGTTTTAGTCGACTATAGTCTACCTATTAGTCGACTAATATTTTGGGTTAGTCGACTACACAAGGAGGGTAGTCGACTATAGGTAACATACAGAGAGTAACACAACTTTTCACAGTTTTAGTCGACTATAGGGACCTTCAAGTCGACTAGTACTTGACCAAGTCGACTACACTAGGAAGGCTAGTCGACTACATGAGTCCCTGGCTGCCAGTAAAGAAGCAGGTGCGTGTGAAGCAGAATTAGTCGACTTACAGTTGATATTAGTCAACTTACAGTGGGTATTAGTCGACTATAGAGTGACCTAGTCGACTAAGTAAGGCTTTATTACTATGTTCTGTTTTGGCTCCTGGCTAATTATAAGATGCTATAAAATAGTATATCGACACACATGTCAACCGGATAATTTGGGCATGTAGACCTACTTGCTAAGCATAATTAAATATTGTTTTACTCACTGAGCCGTAAAGCTCACTCTATTCTAACTCCACTTACAGGTTTGGACAAGGGCAAGGGACCCGCTTAAGGGCAATTGTGCGGGACAAGCGCCACCGGAACCACTATATTAGAAGCTACTTTTGTTATGTACATGACTTTGTAGAAATATGCGTACTTTTAGCTGGGTGTTACTCTTGACCTGCAATCTTATAGGACCTGGTGTTGGACTCTTACTTGTATGTATATATATATATATATATATATATATATATATATATATATATATATATATATATATATATATATGTTGATATGATAACTATAGACTGTGTTTATTATGGATTATTGATCTATCTGAGTCAATATGATAAGTCTTGATTGGAGCATTCATGTTGTCTTAGTAGAATTTCTGATGTATAGAAGAGTTTCTGGTGTTTGTATTGGAAGTATTATACCCTGATGGGTCCCACGCTTGGATTATACGAGATGATTATGATTAAATGGAAAATTTTTAACTGGGACCGTTACAGTTATTATGGTGGACATTGATGAAAAAGGGAGTCTCCATCAAATATATTGACATAATCAGGGACATGTACGATGGAATAGTGACAAATGTCAGAACTTGTGAGGCATAACAAATGATTTGTCTATCACAATTGGATTGCATCAAGGATCTGCATTGAGTGCATTCTTATTTGCCATAGTAATGGATGAGCTTACCAGAACTACTCATAATGAGATACCGTGGTGTATGTTATTTGCTGATGATATTGTCCTAGTTGATGAGACGAGAGCTGGGGTAAATGCAAAATTGGAGTTATTGAGGCAAACTCTAGAATCTCGAGGTTTTAGATTAAGTAGGACCAACTCCCATCATAACAAGTATGAGACTAAGTAAAGAAGAAAAAGAGCCTAACCTAAAATAAATAATAAAAGAATCTAAACCAAAATTAACAACTAATGATTCCTACGAGGTTTGCTAACGCTCCTTTTCTTTCCTACAGCTACGACGACACCTGATGCTAGTAACTCAAAAACAACTTTTCCAAGATACCACTGAAATTGTCACAGCTTTCATCTCTGCCTAAGTATGATATGACATGAAATACAATTCACTTTTACTTTGGTCAATGCCAGGCAATAGGATGGTGCTACTAGAAATTATGCAAGCTCCAGCTTTCAACTAGAAAGAACGTGATGTCGCACGCAAGCAATAGAACATGTTACAAGATGAACAAGCTACACATATTGTTCAAAATGAGGACATTGATGTTGTGGATGTCATCAATATGTATGTGTTTAATGGCAGAGAATACCCATGCCTCCTATATTAGATCAATTGCATGTTATGGAGGATTAATTGGCTGCAAATTATGCAATGGCAAAGTGCACTGCAGGAAAGCATTTAATTTGAGCCATTATTTATTGTGGATGCTATTGCAAGTACTTATATCTAGGATTTCAGAGTGGACCTTGCGAGTTCTACAGCATTAATAGATACCCATCTCCATTATTTTTGTGTGAGCAAGAGTTACAGCAGAAGCACAGGTTTGGGAATTCTTAGAGAGGCAGCCTCTGACCAGCTGCAACTAGCTGATCTCTTCTTCACTTGATAGACAGGCTGAACTGCGTGCATCTGATAAACTAGAAATTTCCCTGGATCTCTCCTTTATAGTTAACTTTAAATGAGAATAAAGCTATAAGACCGATTTTAGCAGTAGTCGGGATCTCCTCAGAACCATCTAATTCTGATTTGAACAATAATACAGTCTGACGTCCTTGCTATTTGCTGGTTTGGTGAGTAGATAGTTGAAAAAGAAAATGATCCTAATTCCGATGGTTGCGGGAGCCAGTGAGCCTACTAGTGTCTTTTGCATTGACTTGGAGATACATAATGAAAATACTGGTTGAGATGCAAAAGTGATCGGTTTTATTAGAGTTGTTTATTTCTATAAGAAAAAAGGGTAAATCAGTCTAGAGAGAGAAGAAAATGCTACAAAGACATCTGTCAATGGATAAAAAAGGGAATAAGGGGATACTGAATATAAAGTGGGGTACATAATGAAAAAAAGTTATGACAGGGGTAAAAAAATGATTTAGAAAAAAGCAGGTGTAGGACACATTTTCCCTCAAAAATGATAACAGAAAAGAGAAAAATAATGCAAGATAATACAAAAATAGAAAAGCTAGAAAATAAAAAAAAAACTAAGAAACTACATGACTAGAAAGAAAATTAAAAAAAAGTAACGCAAAAATCTCAAAATCGCATGAAAGAAACATGAAGATTCATACAATATGAAAATCTTCTAAATCTTGAAGTCGGGGCTAAAGCGGACAAAATATAAGGCCCGAGTGGGGTTTTAGCGAGGTTTTGACCAAAAAAACATAAACACTAGCTCCTTTAGAAAGGATATGAATCATCATGTTGAAATTCAGGGATAAAACCAAGTTGAAGATCTACATTGTTTAGAGTACCTAAAAGAATAAAAATCAAGTAATTTTAAGCTTTTCTTCCCGATGCATCAAGCGGGCACAAAATGGACCACCTAAATAGTTACTTTATCAAACACCTTGGAATGTTTGGAACCTAATAAAAACTGGTGTTCAAAGGATTTAAAAGAGTTTAGATCATGAACAAATAGTTGGATCGAGAATTTCTATACCAAAAAATCAAAAATATATAAAAAAAAAAAACATGCTACTTCTGGTCGTTTATTTTGTGCCTATAAAAAATAAGTGCAAATCAGTCATGTGTGTTAGACTTTTGTTTTGACCCTCACTATGAAGTGTGTACTTAGAAATCGTTAGTGTTACAAACTTGTAACATGGGCTAGATTAATGTTTTTTATGCGGAGAGGACAGAAAACCAGCCTAAACAGTTCAATTCAATATTATTGTTCAGCCTAAAAATCAATTAGCCCATTCATTCCCCATCCTGCCTGAGATAACCTGACCCAACACAAACAAACCTGAGATAATTGCGAATACGATTTGGATAGAGAAGTTTCCGTACCCACTGAGTTCGGGCGGGCCAGTAAGGAATCTCCAAATTTCGATTTCGGTATAGATTGCAATTAGAACCTGCTCACCCGGGTCCTGACATGTTCACACTGCTATTTGTGAGGATTGACTTGTGAACAAGCTGAAAAGGCTTATAGCTTGCGAGGCCTTTTGACATATTACTGTGATTATAGAAGTAGTAAATTTACTTAAATTATATTCAGAAGTTTTGAATCATAAACCTCTGGTGAATCATAACAACTTATCCCCGAGTGCACACTAGCACGAATATATTGATTGTTTCTTTAAGGAGGAAAAAAGTGTGCTAGGCCAAGATAGATAAAGAACATAGTGTTCCTTTTTCTTTTCCCCTTTTTATGTGTGTAATGCATGTGTTGGTTAAACATAGTTACCTTTGAGGGATCAAGGCCAGGTTGAAAGCCAATCCCAACAACTCTTTCCACTCTTTGAGTATGCAATCTTGTTGAACAAACAAGCCTACAAAACCAGTTGCAAACAGTACTTTAGTACAAAGCTTTTGCTGATAAGTTATATGAGAAAATAAATTAAAAACTTTGAAGAGTAATATTCCCATAGATTCATGTAATACATTTTCAAGGATGCAAAGTAAACTTAGATCTTCTAGGAGAGCATTAGAGTGAACTTACTGATCAGGAGTGCGAACATCATAGATTCTAACAGAGCCATCCACAAAGCCAGCAGCAAACTGACCCCCGTGAACTTGAGAAGCAGACTATAAACATAGTGCCAGAAGAAAGAATTATAAACCAACCGAACAACATCTTATAGCTTAAAAGAAAAAGGGTAAAAGAAAAAAAATTAATAGCACAGTATTAAGAAACTACTATTAGATCCATAAGAACTATCATTATTCTCTAAGAATTGTCAACTCAAATGTTTCTAGAGTGTATCGAGACTTTAAAGAAGTACGAATTAGAAGTCCAAGATTTGAACTCCTGTATCATTAACTATTATTGCCGTATGTTGCTAGCTAGATGCAACAAAGAGAAGGATATTACTTGAAAGTTTTCACAGAAATATAAAGATTAATTTGGGCTGGAATAGAAGGGTGAATCCCTCACCCTCAGACTAGAAAGGAAGCCTTGTGCATTGTAGAATCCACATGGTAAAACTAAAAACAGATGTTGTTGCACTGGCAAAAGAAACCGATACAGCAGAGCCTTCCCTTCCCTCCACTTTAGCATGTTCATATGCATATAATAACTATTGTGCATAGCTAATGCAATACTAAAAAGAATATCACCAAACTGTACCCAACTATTATCATATCCCAAATGGTCTTCTAATCCAGTTCTGTTCAATCAAAAACCAACACCGAAAAGTTTCTTCAAGTGAAATTATAAGACCTGTCATGTACTAAACTAGTTGGTGCAGTCCGGGAGTGATTTGGGTACACGTTGACTACGTTAGTTCTCGATCAGGAGAGAGTTGGATCATTGTTATAGGGAAACAACCCCCCCATGCATATATGATCTAATAGCTAATAAACCAGTAAACCATGAGATATGCTGCCAATTATGCGACCTAACCAAGTCATGTGGCCCAAGTAACAAATGAGGACCTGTCACCCACAAAAATTTTGGTGCACATTTCTATTATTGCATATTTGACGACAGAACGAAAAGAAAAAAAATAGCAGAGAAATAAGGACCAAATCTTTGTTTTCAATGCCAACCATCTCGTCCACTTGTCTATGTTGTTTAAGTAAGAACAAATACAATAATGATGAATGAAAGAAAAAAGGATAAAATCCTTTAGCTAGATAAGGGGTGGATGGAACCAAGTGGATCAAGGTAGTGGCTTGTGAATCCACCATTAACAAGTTCCTTTCCTGTCATTAGACCATCACATTATTCAAATCCAAAATATTTGACTCCGCTAATTCCTAGATATGGCGACGGAGAATAGAACTCACTATTTTTTTCCCTTTCCCTACTTCCAACCACAAGATAACACCAATGGTATGTGGGTTTATTTTAACCAATTGGATGCCTCCTTTCCCCACTCCATGGGGGTGGTCTACGGGGTTCATAACTACTTTGACTTCACGATGGTTTAATCCAGCTCTACCCGAACTTTTTGTTTCACCCCAACATTATCCACTTCATCGAGTGTTTGTTAAGCAATTATTGGATATCAAATGGATATTCTCCAAATGGTACTTTTAATGCCGCCAATTTACCCCCTTTCCAATCAGTGTTACTTATCTCTAGCTGCTCCATACTGCTCGCATCAATACTATTGATGAGTTATGGCCAAAATAATGGCAGCGGGTTAAGCGTAATGGATACATCTTGTTTCGCTAACCTGGTTGGCCCTGATGACCAATACCATTTAATTTAAAGTATGGTTGATCAAATCAGATTTATTTTGTATCACCCAGATCCTACTGAAAGGTGTTCAATAGATTTCAACCAGATTTGAAGTGTTTGGCTGAGTCCATCCCTCCCTCCCTAGTGCGAAAGCAGCACCATAAATAACCGGCAAACTTGAATGGTATAAGTTACCTTCTCTTTCTTTTCCCTTTTCCTGTTCTTATAAAATATTTTGCTTCTTCATTCATTTTTCTCTTCCTTTCAATTCCTCCCTCTTCTCTTTCCCATTATTTTGTTTATTACTTCTTTTTTTTTGGGGTCTTTCAATACGTGTGATGCATTTGTGGCATATATGCCACACATGTGCTATGTGGCGTGCTACCTTATGTTCTACATACCGCATTCAAGAACATTGGCATAGTTTTTAGTACATGAATGCACACATAAAATCTTAAGAGGTTCGACACATTCTGTTTTAAAAGGAAATTATATATCAAAGAAGTAAAATGGAGATATATTTAGAAGTCTGGGCTTATGAAATCATTGAAATATGAAAATTGACTAACATAATTTAATCGAAGTACATAATAAATGATAATCTAAAGAGCTTATGTGTAAACCACTTATTCATAATAATAAAAAAAACCCTTGAGATTATGAATTTCAGCAAAGATTCATACACGAAGTCAGTCCTGATGATATGTAAGATATTACTTGTCTGCCTGGAAAATAAAATGGTAGTAAAAGAAGTTTTTAGTTAATTAGTGGTACACACATGCACACAACATAACCTCCCACCCACCCCATAAATCCCCCGACCCACCCACGTGTGCCGCGAGTATGAGTTAATTAGAGCAATATTGAGTTTGAAAGTGTATGGACAACTGACAACAACAAGTATGATGTTGATGCCGTACCCGAATCCAGATAAAATAATGCAGTTTACTAAATTTATCATTTCTTCCCTGTACCTACTGTTATGGATAGTATGGAATGAGGATAGCAGAATAGAACTAAATCAACTGAATATACATCCAATTCAATTAGATTAAAGAAGCCTTGCGAAGCCTACATGCCTCATCGGGAAAAAAAAACAAGAAGAAGAAGACTTGCTCGTCATAGCACGTTCTGATATATGCACAGCAAGTGGGATCCAGAACAGTTCGACCTTTGATAGATGAGCTTAACAATGACCAAAGTAAAGATGCTAAAAAAGCAAAGGTGATGGTTAATTGAACAAACTGCAAGCATATTCTTAAGTTATAAAAATGTGATCTATGTAGTGCAGTAAAGGAAAATGGTCCAACATCTTAAAGTAGACCAACTCTTATTTTTTATTGATTGAAAGCACAATACAACAAGGTCTAAGGCTGAATGTATACATATCAACCGCACAGGTTATGTTGATTAAACTTTTAGTCTACATAAAATATATCTTACAACAAGGTCTAAGGTTTAGTCTATATAAAAGTTATCTTATGTGAGTGTCAACTAACATTTAGTCAGCCAAGGTGAACAGTTAAGAAATGCCCACTAATGCACCTTCAAATGTTAAAAGACAAAGGGGTTTATAGAACGTTGAAATGTTGATGACACTGGGCTAGCTAAAAGACAGACAAGAAAATATCCCTTTACATCATAAAAGTTCAAAATAGAATTTATCTGAACTAATAAAAAAGTTAGAATAAGAAATTTTAAACAATAATAAATGGATATATATATATGGTACAAATGTAGAAGGAAAAGAAACTCACTAAAGCTGATATAGTGCTGTCTGAAGAAGATTGAATCGTAAAAACATTCTGCTCTTTATCAAGATCCCAAACCAGGATGGATGACACCTCACTAGACGCATACTGTTATCAAGATGATGCAGCAAATGTGCCTGTATAAGAACCTAACCAAGAACAAGGCAATGACAAAGCAATAAATAATTATACAAGACGCAACGAAAGACTACCAAATAGCCAGATTGTTGCTCCCAGTCCACAACTGCATTCCCACTTCGAACACCAAACCTGTGACCCTGAGTTGAAGAAAATGCCGTCACAAGTTTCTGTTTACCCCTCTGGGTATAATCTTTCCATATCCGAACATTTTCCATCACCTGCATTCAGCGAGCAAATATGGCCATGCTGAAAAAATAGCACAAGAAAACTGCAACATTTGACAGAAATGCCTACAGATGCAAAATAAGATGGAACTTACGTGATGCAACTAGAAGCAAACTGTCATCGAGCTCATTTACAAGACAGAGTTTTGAAATTCCTCTATCAGATAAATTATGGTTGTCAAAGGTGTTCAATGGGATAGCTTCATCATAATTCCATACCCTATGCAATGAAGTATAAGATGTTAGTAGAGAATCATATTGTAGTATCTCAACATTAAACACAGCTACTTCTGAGCTGTATAATGAAGAGATAAAACTAAAAACCGGATGTGTTGCTGGTCACCAGCTTCACTCAGCAAATTGAATAGATACTTAATACTCATTGAATCTAACAGTACAGCTAGCATCACACAGATTGCACAGCTCAGAAGTTTAAGAGCTACAATCGACTACACCACTAGCCAAGAATCCTAATGCTTCCATGCAGCACTACATTGGACAGGCACTCAAGGTGGACTGAGTTGGTAAGGAATCTCACACAACTGGGAAATGTGCATAGGACACGTCTCTCATTGCGTTGTGTCCAAAATAATACAATTCCAGCACTTGAACAAAAAATTTCAACGTTTAACCGAAAAAAGCAGAAGGGTAACCCTTCTGAACAACTATTACAAAATTTTCTAGAAATGGTTCATGCTATGCATGATACTTCTGTTGTAAGGACATATTTTAATCTCAGTGGTAGCAAGTGTATTAGAGGGTCTACACCTAATGCTTCTGCACCCTCTGCCAGAAATCCAAAAAGAATAATTTAAGTAACTCCTTTCCACGAGAATTTAGTTACCCCAGCATTGCCCTTAGCATGGAATTCTTGGGGCAAAGCCAGCAGCATTAATCATCTGATTATGTCCTGTACATAAACTGCTAACTACAATCTGATTTGCCATTATACAATTTTCAACGAAAATGTGAAGTAAAAAAAAAAGCGTTGCTGGATTGGTTTCCTGGAGGGTGGGGAATAAATAAAGCTAGGAATTTATCATGATATAGCCAACACATTAAACTTCAGTTGTCTCCTATGAATTTGAATGTCCTTAAAGATAGCTAATCCAACCATTTAAAAAGAGAAATATTTTTCCTTCACGCTTTCAACCTACACACTTTTCTACACAAGAGCAACACATGTGGGTCCCCTCATGAAAAAAAAATTCAGGAGGCTTTGATGCAAGTCTTGCGTAGACAAGTGTGTGCATTGAACACGTGTAGCCGTGTAGGAAAATATTTTTCTTTAAAAATCCTTGCCATGTGATAAAAATTAACCCAACACCTCAAGGAACAGTCAATCAGCTACTATCCTTCTATTGATCAGAGAACAACTAGGAAACTTTTGAGGCAATAGCACAAGCTTGATTCCTCCCAGAACTCCTAATTTATCCAGCAACCTCAAATGTTTCCTATGAAAGAGAATGTAGGGAAATAAACTTCACTAATTAGATTATAACAATGCAAACAGAATTGAGGTTCATATGCAATAGTATGGGTGTATGCATTGACAGAATAGTTCATGAAATGCACACTTCAAAAAGTCTTTCCTTAAATTAGAGATGTTGCTATCAAAGCATTGCAGTTTCAAAGCCATTCCACAAGAACAAACTCACATTAACAATTACTATGCGGCTACTAAACAACATAAATCACATATTTTCTTAAAATGTATCCATAAACTGCACATTTGAAAGCAAAATTTCAACATTGTAAGAAACCAGTCGCTACAAAACCATACAGAAGCCCGCCGAAGAATCCACTAACAGTGGCAAAAGTCATCCATTTAACACCACACACACACACACACACACACACACACACACCCACACACACAGAGAGAGAGAGAGAGAGGAGAGAGAGAGAGAGAGAGATGCGCGCGCCTTGCATGTGCGCATGCACATGTATGCCACACCCACACCCACCCACAACATACAGGAGCGCACACGATACACCACACAGGCATGTGCACCTGCATGCACACATCCCCCCCCCCCCCAACCACCACCACCACAGCACACACGCGCGCGCACAATCATGGCAGGATGCACATATCAAAATATAATATTCCTGGTTAACATATAATCACCTCTTAATAAATCCTATGGGACCAACAAAAGTTAAAAGTATTCATGCTTCAATCACCTGATTCTTTCATTCTCGTCTGCAGCGACAACAATAGGTGAAAAGGGAAATAGTAATGTGGCCTTAGTACCAGTTTCAAACTTGGTGTCCCAGCTAGCAATTTGATTATTAAGCTTGCTTACAGCTGCAACTCAAAGAAACAAAAAAATAACCATACAGGTTACTGAAAACAGATTGACAAGCAATAGTGTATGCAGACGAAACAGTATAATTATGATCCACTCGCAACAATGCTGGCACTTGGCAATACGATCTAATGCAATTTTCTCCCGGTCTTGTCTTCTAGTTATGATTTCTTCATTATCATCAGCCGCGGTAAGAAGTGGCCTAGAAAAATGACGCAGCTCCAGTTGTACATAGTTGACTGTGGGAGCAAACTCCGTTCAGAAACCCCAGATGATCCAACAGAACCTAGAAGTGGATCAGCTAATCCTGAATCTGGTGAATTTAGTTGGTGTGGCCTAAATTCCAGGGAACACACACGTCGTAATCCTGTTAGGTAATTTTGTCTTGGGGGGCTAACAGGCGGTGTTCTAAACGTCATTGGCAGATGACCTGCATAAATTGACAATGTTATATGATTCAAGACAATGTTCAATCAAATATCTGCAGTTCATGGGCAGTAATAGTTATCATGACTGGAACTGTAAATAACAATGGACGAGCATGAGGGAGGTTTGACTGAAAAATAAAAGATCAATTAGAAAATTACCAGCATTCATATCAAACCATGATGATGATCGTGCCAATCCAGCGAGGGTAGAAGATGGTGGGGAGAGTTCACCATGGTGAGTACTTCCACTCAGTGTTGTCAAGGCGCAAGGCGCAGTGCGAGGCGCAAAGAGTCTAATGTGTGTGAGGCGCAAAGCGCAAGCGAGGCGATGCGCCTCACTGCAGTGAGGCGCTACTGTTTTTTTATTATTATTAGTTTGAAATAATATAAGAATAAAAGTACAATTATAATATACACAACAAAAAAATAATAAATCAACAATTAAAAATATTAATAAAACAAGAATAATATGCGCACCTGTGTAGTTGCTTCATGATTTATCAATTTAATAACATAATGCATAATAACAAATTATCAATAAGTCATAAGAGTTAATAAGACTCAAAAACAAAACACAAGATACTAATTATTAAACAAGTTCACAAGATATGGCATCTAAGAGAAACATGTTAGAATAACGATACAACAATACCAAAACAAGTGTCTAAAGTTTGGAATCTAAACTTTAAAATTAAAAAACAAAATGGAAACGACATTAAAGTTTGAGTCTTTGACTACTCATCATCATCTTCATCCCCCAAATCAAACTCTTCTTCCTCCTCCCCATAAGACGCATAATCTATTTGAGCATTCTCTTCCTCACTCTCATCCTCAGAGTCAATTCTTCCTCTTCTGGCTCTGGCTCTCTCCTCCTCGAAGATGAAGCACCAACACGACTAACTGAACGTCTTGACATGGACTTAAACCCACTTTCTGAAGTTGATCTTGTATTAACAATAGGGTCCTCAGCTCCCATAGCCTCTGAAATAACGCCCCAAGTAAGATCATCATCTTCATGCACCAAATCATTCTCTGCGTTGTTTCCTTCACCAAATTTTCCCAGCAGCCATTCATTGCTCTCATCAATGTTATTAAGCATAATAGGATCAATTACATCTCTACAATCATATCGCTCCTTCAAAGCTTGATTGTATTTGCAGTAAACCAAGTCTTTGAGCCTCCCATGCTCCAATTTATTCCTCTTCTTGCTATGGATCTGCAATTTTTTATGGATTGAAATAATTGTTATTAAGCAACCTCAGAAATAACAACCAAATAACTTTAATATTTTCCTTCTAGTTTAGTATTTACCTGCTCAAATGTACTCCAATTCTCTCACAAGCAGAGGAACTACATGTAAGACTGAGAATCTTTATGGCAAGTCTTTGCAAGTCTGGAGTGGATGCGCCGTAAGATTCCCACCAATCAGCTATCATATGTGGAGAAATAAGACATAATAATAGGGAATTAGAAACTGACACATATATTTTTTATAAGTCAACTTTTATAAGCTAACTAAAAGATTAAATTGACGTGTTTTTTTACCTGGAGATTTCTTCTTTCAGTTTCTAATAGCAATATCAAAACCAAAAAGACCACCAGCATTTTTATAAATGCTAATTTGTCGGTCAATCTTATCTTGATCCTCTTCGGGCACCATTTTTTGAATGACCTTATAAAGACCAGTCATAACCTCTTCATCCCCTGAAATATTGGTGTTATCATAAAAAAACTCCGGATTGAAATAGTATCCAGCGGCATGTAGTGGGCGGTGTAGCTGAACCTCCCATCTTCGATCAATAATATCAAAAACATCTTTATACTTTGACTCATCCTCAAAAGCCGCCATAATAGCCTCTTTGGCTCTATCTACAGCCTCATATATGTATCCCATTGCGGGCTTCTTCTCACTATCTACAAGTCTCAACACTCGAACTAAGGGAGCTGTTAGCTTGAGAACATATGCAACATTGTTCCAAAAAGAGTTCATTCCAACAATTTTCTCAACTGCTTTTCCCTTTTGCTCTTTGGCCCATCTACTTTCCTTCCACTGAGTTGAGATGAACATCTTCCTTAACTTCACCTTTTGAGTATGTAAACTTGACAATGTCAGGAATGATGTGGCAAAGCGAGTAACAGCTGGCCTCAGAAGCTCTCTTTTCCCCGTCTTCTGTCTCATTAAGTTCAAAACCCACCATGAGAATAGATGTAGCCTGTTACCTCCATGGCGCGGCTTAATGTCATCTTCACAATTGGTAACTTCCCGATGTCTTTAAGCATTAGATTAATGCAATGAGCCGCACAAGGTGTCCAAAACATATGAGGATACTTCACCTCTAAGTAGGAACCTGAAAGAAGTAACAACAATATTTTACAATTCATTCAATACAAAATGAAGTTTTACAAGTGTCAAGTGCAACTTTTAAAATTCAAATATAGATATTTACCTGCTAGCTTAAGGCTAGAAGCGTTGTCCGTGACAACTTGGATGATATTCTGAGCCCCGATCTCTTGCACCTTCTTATCCAATATCTCAAACATTTTCTCACCAGTTTTGATCTCATCGGAAGCATCAATTGATTCAATAAACCATGATCCAAGAGGACAATTCACCAAGAAATTGATAAGAGTCCGATCCTTCCTGTCACTCCAACCGTCGGACATTAAAGAACACCCTCTAGATTCCCACATTTTCTTATGTGGTTCCATTAATCCATTGGTGTATTTCACCTCTTTCTTAAGAAGAGGCACCCGCAATTGTGGTAAGATGGAGGTGGCAAGTGTGGCCCAAATTGTCCCACAGATTTCAACATTATTTTGAAAGATTTCAATTTAGCTGCATTAAAGCAATACCTGCTTGATACCAAAAACGAGCAATATCTTGCCACACCCTAGCAACTGCATCTTTGTCAAGGCTCTCTTTGATATTCGTTTGCCTTAACTTTCTTCTCCTTTCATCTTTTTTCACTTCTAGTGTCGGGTCAAAAGCATAATATGCATCCATAGGTCCTCTCCTCTTACTAAAAGCACCACCTACACTACCGGAACGAATGTTGCTTCCCATTGATGATGTCTTAGTAGATATACTTGTTGCTTGGGCTTTTCCTTTTTCTAGTGATGCTTGTCGGCTCCGAATTTCGGCAACACCCTCTTCCTCATCAATTTCTAACATATCTTCCCCATCATCGAGGTCCGGTATATGTTCTTCTAAAATTGCTTGGCGCTTAAGACTCGTTTGCTTCTCTTGATATGCTTTCAATTCTTCTTTCACCTCATCCGGGACTCTATTGCAAAGGGTGATGTTCTTGCGCTTCCTTGAAGTGCCAATTAGATGTTCTTTGGCCCTTGTAATCCCACCAGTCGATATCTTACCACAAAAAGGACATTTATGCTTAAGTGTATCGGAGGGTTGATTAAAATAGTGTGCTTCCACGTTGGATCCTTCTTTTTGCAACTACCTTCATTCATATTCATGTTTGTCAAATATCTTCAACCTACATGGCTCCACATGACAAATCACAATATCACATATATAATAAATGCTAAATCACATTACCAATTCAATCGTAACAATCCAAATGGACCAAATCTATATTTCAATCAATTAATCAAAGTAAATGCGAGATATGAAACCAAACCCATAATAGTAATAGTGTAACTGTGTAATACAAGCACAACGGCAACGCAACCTCTGAACTTTAATCAAATATTCAAATAATGATATTAATCACATATTCACATAAGATTTTTTTCATTTATGATGTCTTTTATAAAATTGCATTATTGCATTTGCATATAATAAAATGCTATTCTTTTTATGAAGTTTCAATTTTAATATAGTCTACTTTTTCTTGCAGGTTCACAATCAGGATTCAAACTATGAAGGAAAAAAATCTTGCAAAGTTTGTAATGAGAATTTGTAATGAAATTATTAAATTTGTAATTTTTCAATTTTTTTGGTGATATAGTAAAATATAATCTCTCACTTACTACGGGTTACAAGTTACAACACAGCGCCAGCCGATCCCGTGTCTGCAATGTCAAGAATCAAGATGTGTCCACTGAATCACCTGTAAAAATAAGACAGAAAATTTAAACACACAAAATTAGCTCACGCAGGTATCAGCAAAGCAATATCAGCAAAGCAAAGCAAAAAGCATTGGACAGGGGAGAAAGAAAGACATACAGAGAAAGGGAGAGATGAGGCACAGAGAAAGAAAAAAGACAGAGAAAGGGAGACGGGGACAGAGAAATGCAGGAGAATGGTGATGGTCACACGACTCACACCGTCACTCGACTCACTCTAACAATTAAACAAACAGAAAAAAAAAAGGATTGGAGACAGACAGAGATGGCGAGAGAGAGAATTAGTGACAGAGAAAGAGAGTCAGAGAGATGGAGTTAGAGAAAGAGAGATTGTAGGCACGTAGCCAGGGACCAGGCCAGAGAAGAGAGATGGAGCCAGAGCCATCCGATTCCAAAGAAAGAGAAAGACGGAGACAGACAGAGCCGCAGAGAGTACAGAGAAGTGAAGAGAGAGAGAGAAGAAAGAGGAGGAGAAGAACCTGCGTCGCCGGCGTCGCTGGAGTCGCGGGCGTCGCGGGGCTCGCGGGGAATCGCCGGTGCCCTAAATCGATGAAGGTGAGTGAGAATCGCGATTTTTTTCCCCTTTCTGCTGTTTTTTTTCATTTTATCTAATTGAAGCGGGTCGGGTCACCCGCTTCAATTGCAGGTTCGAACCCGACACGACCGAATTTTTAGGCGCTGCGAGGCGCGCGCCTTGCGCCTCGCTGAAGCGCGCGTGAAGCGCGTGTCGGGCGCGCGCCTTCACTCTGCTGCGCGCCTGGCCACCGAGGTGGGGCGCTGGGCTGCGCTTCGCTGCGCCCGGCGCCTCAGGCGCGCGCCTCGGTGCGCCTCTGACATCACTGCTTCCACTATACTTTGCAGTCTTCGAAACAACTTGTTCAATACCAATAATAGACAAAGCCTTTCTTCCCATTCTTGCAATTCTAGGAGATGGATCTTTTGCTAAAGTAGACATGTCTAGAACAATTTGGGAATACAATGCGTTGTCAAGAGACATACACTTCCTAGAAAACCTATGACTCCATTGCTAGTATTTTCTTTCAATAACATGCCAGAATCTGAATGTTGAGAGGAATCATCTGATACTGGTGAGCCATGCATGATTCCGGTAGATGCAAGCGGACTACTTGTGGAGATCCTTCCATCTCGACCAGTGGTCATGCTGTCACTGCCAACTCTCAGTACAGGCCCAATTTGGGAGGTGAGCGAGCTTACAGGCTGCATATAGTGGCCAGGGTTACCACAGCCACTACTTGGACTGCTTATGTTTGCCAGAGATGGCAAAGAATTCAGCATAGAGTTAGGCTGAGGCTTCCAGTATGCAGCAGCGATGGACTTCAAGTGTTTGTTGTGGCCAAAGGCAAAGCGGGCAAGAGCTGCCAAAGAAGATACAAAGGCTCATTAACAAATTAAATTAAAGCAAACTGGTTACAGTATTACCTAATATTAAGCCCTTAATCCAAGTGAAACAAAAAAATAGATGACAGAAGTAGACAATATACAGTCTTTTACTATACATCTGCCATGAGATTATCATGAAACAGTTAAAAAAAAGTTCAAAAACTTTACATTAGAACCGCATCAGATGCCACAGGGACATGAAGATATATCAGGCCAGTTATGCCCATGAGATGCATGTGGCAAACAAAAAACCACCCAGCAAGTAATACCCAAGCTACATAAGTTTCCTTGTATTGTATTGATGAAAAAACAATTGAACATGATATCAGTGTTACACAAAATAATAGGCGACCTAGGGTGGAGCCTAAGCATTTCGACCCACAAAAGGAAAGGTAAAAAAAAGAAGAAAAAAGGGATGGAGAAAGGAAGATTATAACCTTCTCACTGGTTTTACATTATCATAGCCTTCACCCCTACACTGCCACCACTTCACCACCATTGTTGTTGGCGCCATCGCGAGGTAGGCGAAATACCCAACTGCATTGGTGCCATCAGTTTCCTTTAAAAGAAGGAAATACCCAACTGTGCATAACTAAAGTCATTTATCACAATGACAGCAGCGGTGGATGTGAGCAGGACCATGAGACCAGCCAAGGCAGATCAAGGCAGTGTCAATGTGGATCAAGGAGGTGACACAATGAATCAAGGCAGTGACCATTGTAAATCAAGAGGCAAAGTGGTAACAATTTTTTTCTATTTTTACTCAGATGCCACTTAAAATGAGCGTTTATGCATGACATAGAGGCCACTTCTGCCTCGACGGCCAGCTAGATCATTTTTTAGAACATTGATCATAACCCTAATGATAAATGACACTGATGACCTATTATTAAGCAAGATAAACTCAAAAAAAACACCAAAATAGCTAGGTCTACTTATTATTGATGACATTCTGGCTATTGGCTAGGAATCTGAACAAAGCCAGCAGAATGCCATACTTACAAGTTACAACCAAATAATATTTGCCCAAATTTGATTCAAACTTTGGAATTAAAAAATTAATTGAACTCCCTACTTGCTGGCAAGGAGAATATCCATTTTACTTTTGGATGAAACCTGTAAACTACGCGATCCCCGCCCACCTTTGTCCTTACCAGTGAATAAAGTATTAGGTGCATAAGAGGATCAGTCATGAACGATTGAACTCAAAACTAATATTTATCCACATATCACCTAGCTACTTTCCTCTTCAGGTCACACAACAATTTTTTTTAAGAAAAGAATGAAATAAAGAATGACTAGATTCAAACTGGCATGAGATGCAATAATTAAATATACTAGGTGTAGGACATCCAATCAGGTTCATCCCTTAAAAAAAACAAAACAACATGTGTAGATAGACTTTCTCCTTTCAGAAGAATTTGGAAGCAAACCGCTCTCATTGAAATTCAATGATTGAAAAACCAAGCATAAGACCAACACTGTTCAAGTTGATCTGCATCTTTTAGAATGCCTAACAAATTAGGATCAAGTGTTTTAAGGTTTTTATTTTCCTACACAAAATAGATCCTTTAAATAGCTAGTTGCTTAGTTTAATGCTCGACCAATTGAGAAGTTAGTGCGTAAGGGTTTTGTGAGTGCCTGGATCATAATCAAATGGTTGGATTGAGAATTTGTATGCCCAAAAATAATAAAATTTAAACAACATGCTACATTCCAGGGATGTTTAGTCAATTTGAACTTTTACTGGAACCGGAATATTTTGTGGAAGCAAATCTTTATGGTGTTCGCCAATTAGAAATGAAACTGGCAATGGAACTAGAACTTTTTTTTAGTATTAGTCATGATTGGAGCTGGAACTAGAACTGAAACAAAAATGTTCTACTCTCTAGTTCCACTATATAGAAAAAAGAATTCCACCCTTCAAAATTGTTCCAACTTTTTCAGTGGAACTCTATACACCTAGATTGCTAAATATCTCTAGCAACCAGAAGATTGTTATTAATACTTTTCATTAATGTTTAATTATTAGTAATTAACACTTAGTAATTAGTAATAATTGAGTTATATTAATGACTAATATTAATAATTATCTTCCAATTGTATTAATATTATTATTTATGATTAATGATTATTTATTATTAAGTGAATGACTAATAAGTCATGCCTAAATTCTAGTAATTAAAGACTAAATTTTTTTAATAACTTTATTACGGTTATTGCTTAATAGATTTTTGAATGTTTGAAACCTAAGAAAATTAGTGAGTTGCTTGTTTAATGCCTTGCACAAAACAGGTTGTGTCTAAATAGCGAGTTATTAGTTTAATGCTTGAATGAGACCTAACAAAATTAGTGAGTAAGAGGTTATAAGTTCTTAGACCATGATCAAATGGTTAGACCAATAATTTGTATGCCTAAAATCATTTATCTAAATGACATCTTGCATTCAGGCCGTCCATTTTGTCCTTTGTTGATGCATGGGTAGGAACACTTGAATTTTTGTTTTTATGCACTATAAATGCATATATCAACTTTATAAATGTATAATTCAACTTTAAGAGAGTGAATCTTCATTTGAACATTGAATTTGAATGTGAAGGATTTGGCTCCAAATCCTTCCAGAAGTAACCAAGTCCATATATGTGTGTTACTAAAACTATGGCATGTGCAAAATGCACGTGCTTTTTATCCGAGTTATATTAAGATTTAAATTATTAATCTTAAAATAAAAGAATTATTATAGAATCCTGCTTTAAAACACAACTTAAATTTTAGAAAAATAATAATAAGTTGAATTTAATGAAAGGTGTCATAGTAATAGTTGTATTTAAATGAAAATTATTATAGTTGAGATCTTAGATGATGATGGTGTTGATAAGGATGGTTGTGATCAGTTTGGGGAGCATTAGGAGGGCATGACATGAGTCTAGGGCTGAGAATTAGGCCAAGCTCGGCCCGGGTCCGACTGAGTCCGGGCCTGCTAGAGCCGGGCTTGGGCCTTAGAGTTTGTTAGTTTAATTCAGACTCGGATCCAAATTTTGATTCCATTTTAGTAAACGGGCCGGATATGGGTTTAGGTTTTCGGCCCGATAGGCCTGAATGAGGAATCTGAAAAAGTCAATGACCAATCTCTCATTTATTTCCCCCAATTCCCGAGTACTCACAAAGTCACAACGAAAAGTGACTTCTCCTTTTCTATGTCATCCATCATGGTGTTTCCTCTTCCTATGTCACCTCTTTTATACGGATCCTCTTCCCGAATCCCATCATCAAGGCGATCATTTCCTCTTCCCATGAAAGACGTGTAGCCTTTGATAATTGTGTTCAATGAGATCAAGATTGTGTACTGAGATCAAGCTTCAAGATCCAATCAAACTTGAGATTACAAATTTAAATAATCCTGTAAATTTTGCTAAGATGATTATGAAATATCTGTACATGGCAGCAGCTTTGCATTCTTTTACAAGGTAATCTTGTGATTTTTGCTTCATTTTTTGCAAGCCCGGATTTGGCCCAGGTCCGGCACATTTATTTAGATGCGGACTCAGGCTTTGAAATCACAGTCCGGTTGTTAAATGGGTCGGGCTTGGGCCTGGAAAAAAAACAAACAGGCTTGGACTCGGGTTTATATGAGTCCGGCCCAAGCCCAGCCCCTTCCCAATCCTACATGAGTCGAGCCCCCAAAGAGTTTGTATTATATTAATTGAGATATTTGTATGTATGTATATTCTGCCGAAACTTTGAAAGACAACCATAAGCCAACTAATTTTTTGTTGTAAGTGCTTATTCGCAGTCGTTGGATAAAAGAACCCACAGTATCTATTAGGGATCAAGTGGATCAATGCCTTATAAATTCAAACGCGTCAAAAACAGACTTTTTGATTTTTTATCTCATTGCTGGCAGAACTATGAGTATTCATGATCTCTCTGCTATGCCACGAATCAAACTAGAGACTCTTCCTCTGTCCTTCCATCATCGTTCCTTGTATTCATTATTGCTGGGTAATTATTTATTCAAAAATCGCAGCATTAGGGAAGGTCGTGTCAAAGATCAAACATTAAATCATTTAAATAGATGCATAAGGGATGGTAATGACATTCTAAGGCAGAAAGAGGAACCAGATTAAATAGCACTGTTCGAAGTATCGGCCGAGTCGGATACGACTCAGCCGAGTCGTATCCGACTCGGCCACCTCCGATATGACTTGGAGGCCCGAGTCGACCGAAGGTCGCCGAGTCGACCCGGATCGGGTCCGACTCGGACTCGACTCGGTCAACTCGGCCGAGTCGTTCACGACTCGGCCGAGTTGACCGACTCGAGCAAGAGTCGGACCCGATCCGGGTCGACTCGGCGCCCGTGACCCCTTGATTAAAGGCGCTGAGGGAGAGAGAGAGATCAAATCTGATCTCTCTCTCTCGCTAGCCGTCCCCCCGCGTCGCCCTCGCCGTCGCCGTCGCCCAGGTAATTCTCCCTCTCTCCCTCTCAGTCTCTCTCCCCCTCTCCCTCTCTCTATGCCTCTCTCTCCCGCAGCGGCTCTCTCTGTCTCTCTCTCCGTCTCTCTCCCGCAGTGGCTCTCTCTCTCTCCGTCTCTCTCTGTCTCTCTCTGTTTCTCTCCTCTCCCTCTCCCTCTCTGTCTCTCTCTGTCTCTCTCCCGCAGCGGCTCTCTCTGTCTCTCTCTCCGTCTCTCTCTCCCCGTCGAACTCTCTCCCTCTCCCTCTCCGTCTCTCTCTCTCTCTCTCCGTCTCTCTCTGTCTCTCTCTCTCTGTCTGTCTCTCTCCCTCAGCGGCTCTCTCTGTCTCTCTCTCTGTCCCTCTCTCTCCGTCTCTCTCTCCTCCACTGTGTTTCCCTCTCTCTCCTCTGTCTCCGTCTCTCTCCTCTCTCTGTTCCTCTCTCAGTTTAATTAATTTGCGTTTAATGTAATTTAATTTAGTTTAGTTTAGTTAAAGTTAATTTAAGTCAATTTAATTTAATAAAATTTTGTAATTATAATTAAGTTAGGTAATTTAATAATTTTATTGAAGTTAAGTAATTAAGTTAGTGTAGGTTAATCTAGTATAAACTAGTTTAGTTTAATTTAATTTAGTTTCATTTAATTGAGTTTAATTTAATTTAAATTAGTTTAGTTAACTTAATTTAGGTTAATTTAATTTATAAAGTTTGTAATTAAGTTAGGTAATTTAATAATTTTATTGAAGTTAGGTAATTAAGTTAGTGTTGCTTAATCTAGTATAAACTAGTTTAGTTTAATTTAATTTAGTTTCATTTAATTGAGTTTAATTTAATGTTGTTTTAATTTAGTTAATTTTAGTTTTAATTTAATTTAACAGATAATTTTTTAAATTTCAGTATGGCTCCAAAGCAACGCGATATTGGATGGGAACATGGTACCCATATTGGTGGAAGTAGAAAACTTGTGAAGTGTAATTATTGTGGGAAACAAGTCCATGGTGTATCACTAGATTGAAGCAGCATATAGCACATGTACCCGGTCAGGTGGAAGGATGCTTGCGAGTATCAAAAGAGATATCTCAAATAATGAGACATCTTTCTGAAGGTAGCAAAGAAAGAGCGGCCATAAAATCTAAAAAAGAGCGACTTGTGAGATCTTTAAGTGAGGAAAATTTTTATGATGTGACCGAAAAAAATTCTGATAATGAAATTGAAGAAGTTGGTGGTTTAGAAGGAGTTGAAAGAAGACAACTAAAATAAGCTATGAAAGAAAGTTGTGAAATGGCTTGGAAATGGGCAGAAGGAGTTGATATTGGTGGCAGTAGTTCGCAGCCTTCAGGATCAGGGAGTAACCGTGGATTGCGTCGGAGTATGATTATGCGAGAAGCTGAAATTCCAGCTCGTGGTATTGATCCTTACATGTTCCCAACAAAATAGAAATCAATCAAAATATGTTTTCAACTGAGAATATGAAAAGGTTGGGAAATCTGTGGCGAAGTTCTTTCACTACAATGCAATACCATTCAATGCAGCTGATAGTGGTCCTTACTATCAAGCCATGATTAATACTATTGCGGAGGCAAGCCCAGGTATAAAAGGTCATACAGGGTACCAGATTGGCAATCTATATTTAGAGGAGGAAATGAAAGAAATTGAAGTATATATTGCTTCAATAAAAACAAAATGGCCGCAGTATGGTTGCACGATCATATGTGATGGATGGAGTTCTCATAATAGAAAGCCTATTGTTAATTTCATGATTTATTGTGATAAAAGCATGATCTATCATACTTCTGTTGATACCACTAATATCTCGAAGACTGCTGAGTATATATTCTCGCTAATGGATAAAGTTGTTGATGAAGTTGGTGAAGAAAATATCGTGCAGGTTGTAACAGATAATGAGGCAAGTTTCAAAGCAACTGGTCACATGTTGATGGAGAAGAGAAAACATTTGTTTTGGTCTCCTTGTGCAGCACATTGCATTGATTTGATGCTTGAAGATATTAGCTCTTTGAAATCAGTCAAGGAGATATTGGATGATGCTAAGATGATCACATCATTCATTTATAATAGCCTCAAAGTGGTAAATTTAATGAAGCTATATACTAAAGAGATTTATTGAGACCAGGTATAACGGTTTGCCACCGAGTTTATTTCCATTGAAAGTCTTATTCGCTATGAGCAAGATTTGAAAAGAATGTGTACGACTACCGAATGGCGTGAATTCAACAAGGAAAGGAGTAGAAGAAGTGTGCGAGATAAGTTTTCTAATCTCATTCTGACTGACTGATTTTGGAAGAAGGCAAGAGAGGTCCAAAACATTATGGATCCTCTTGTTAGAGTCTTGAAGATAGTAGACCAGGACAATAAACCTACACTATTATATATGAAGCTATGGATAGAGCAAAATTGACTATAAAGGCATCAAATAAGAACTGGAAGAAGTACTGGGATATCATTGATAGAAGATGGGAGGGACAATTGCATAGACACTTGCATGCTGCTGGTAATTCATTTGCCTAGAAATCATATTTGTTGACTAGAAATTGAAACTGTCATATCATAAGAATCGTGTGCTTAAAGACATTATTGCAGCATATTTTTTAATCCAGCACTCCAATATTCAAAAAACTTTTCTACACATCCAGAATGAGATATGGATTAAAGGAGGTCATTAAAGATTGGAGCCAGATTTGATTCATTTGAATAAACAAGCAAGAGCTATTAATGAGGTAATAATTTATTATTTCATCGATATAATGTTATGCAAATATTAACACTTGTCATGTGTATTCTCACAGATAAAATTATTTGTGGATGGAGTTGGAGAATTTGGAAACTCACTAACTAGAAGAGCAGTACAACAATCTCTTCCAGCTGATTGGTGGATTAATTATGGCGAAGAAACTCCCAATATGCAGAAAATTGCCATCAAAGTCTTAAGCCAAACATGTTCTTCATCGGGTTGTGAAAGAAATTGGAGCACGTGATCGCTAATTCATACAAAATTGCGCAACCGGTTGGCAATGAAAAAGTTGCATAAACTAGTATTTGTGCATTACAATATGCGGTTGCGAGTAAGAAACTTGACATGCAGAAGCGACACTGATGATTATTACAACCCAATTGATCTGAACAATATTTTCAATGATAATGATATTTTGGATGAGTGAATTCGTGAGGGAGAACAGCCGATGTTACCACCAGATGACTTAGGTTGGTTAGATGAAGGTATTCGTCGTACTGACGAAAGTGACGGTAATAATGGTGATGGCGGTGATGATGACAGCGATGATGGTGGTGGCGGTGATAGTGGTGGCGGTGATAGTAGTGAGGGCGATGGCGGCGGTGATGGTTGTAATGGTGAAGAGACTCATGGTGTTGGTGGAAGCCAACGAAATGATACTTTAACATGGGATTCAGAATATTATGCCACACAAGATATAGATCATGGAGACCGGGCGGGGATTTCACAACAGCGTAGGCATTTGGATCGGTTAGTCGAATTCAGTTCTAGCGATGATTATTCGAGTGGACATGATAACTACTCACATGGTCATCATAGTCTTGAAGGCCATTTACAGGGGTTGGGATTGACATCTGGCTAATATTCTGGCACTGATTATTCTAACACTGGTGAATACTCTACTAGCAGCACTGAATATCGAGGTTTTGGGTATTATCACCATGGAGCTGATATTGCACAACCCTATCGTCATATTACTCTGATAGTGGATCCTCTGACCAATCATCTCAACCTACAGGATCTCACCCACAACATATTATTATCCTTATGAAAACTATATGCCTGGTTTCTATACTTATCGCGGGGATGATGATAATGATGATTTTGTGCCTCCTCGTAATTCAATGTGGAAATGACTATATTAGCAGGTACTTATGAATTATTTTGTGCAATTTACTATATATGCATGTATTTTGATATTTTTCTACCGACGACGCTTGTATTTATGCTTTCACGTTATGTTTGAGTGTTAGGTGATATGTTTTGAATATGTGATGCATGAATTTTGATGTTTACATTTTTTATGATTTGTCATGATTTTTTCATAATTTTTTTGACGTTCTATGTAACGTTTTGCGCATATCGTCCGAGTCCGATCCGAGTCGCCGAGACTGATCCGTCTCGGTGCCGGCCGAGTCGCCGGCCGAGACCGAGACTTTGAACCATGTTAAATAGAACTCGGGTCATTGTTTAGAGATTTAATTTTTTTAGAAGGAGAGGACAATTGAAGAAATCTTGTACATAGAAGCCTATCAGATAACCGTCAATTGGTGGGTACAATTGTTGTGGTCACATGAAAAGTCCTCTTGTGATTTCAATAATTTATGACCATCCAAATGGGCCAAGACTTGAAGAATCCCCATTAAGCCTGTTGGTTGACACCTGAAGTCACGAAACATGTATGTTGTTAAAGTCCATAACCACAAGCCAAACTGAACTTATAATGTGACAGAAAAGTTCAGGCTTGGAATATAAAATTTGCATCAAACCTTAACCCACCATAGAGAGACCTCAATCCTGTCTCGGTCTAGCCCAACCCTCGACCAAAACCTAGAAATTTGGATAGAAACTACGGGAAATTTTTTTATCTAACCAAATTGCAACCATAAACCTCAGTTCCCCTAAAGGTTAGCTTGCTCCAACAAAAATCATAGGCATCAATCAGTTAAATACTAAACTACCATTATCCAACCAACATAATCAAGAAACAAACATATATTTAAGAAATGTTTAACATACCTACGGCAACCTCTGCTCTAACGAGAGGACTACCATCTGCAACAACTGGCAGAAGGCTTCTAACAATATTGAGTTCAGCCTTGATTTTTCATCATCATCACATTCATCATCAACGCCATGCCCATCTCTAAAGTCAGATCCAACTCCGAGGAGAGTGCCCAAAGCAAAAACCGAAGAAGCCCTAACCTGACGCAACAAAAATTATCCATATCAAGACACAGCAAATAATCTGAAAAGGCAAGTTTGTTGCAATTTATGGGGCGGGGGGATAGGTCTCACCTCAGGCTGTGGCACTGACAGTAGAGGTGCACATATGGCAGGTGCATCTAACTGCAAGCCTATGAGCTGTGCAGCTGGGTAATCTTCCCAAAGCTTTCCAAGACAGAGACAAAGCCACTGAAGAAGTAAAGGCTCGGTCTGTGCTTCATGAGGGCTTGCAAGCTGCAGATGTCTCAAACACACATGAATCAGACTCTCTTTAGCACATGCCTCTTGCCCTCGCCGGTGTCCATCCACAATAACTGCTAAAACAAAAGCGGCCATTGCACGCTGCTCAGGATAAGCATCCATGCTGTCAAGAAACTTGATGAAATACACATGGCCCCATCTTTTACCAGATCAACCTGACAAGACTAGAATCCCAGAAGGAAAAAGAAAACCAATGTGAGAGTTTTTTTCAGATGGCTTTAAGGAATCCAAACACATAAAAGTTATTTCCCCTTGAATATTGGCAAAAATTAACTGAACAGAAATACATATATATCAAAGGTATAAAGAAAATTTTAATACTATTTAGTCTGGAGCCAAAAATACCTTATCAAGGGCAAGGATCTTGGTCCATATGAAAACAAGAATTTGACGCAGCTCCAATGCAGTTGTTTGTAGCAGCTTGAGCACATATGAGAAGATCCCAACAGATAAGGCCTAAATAATTCCACATGTGAATGTTGAAAAAAGGCCAACTCAATTATCATACATTAATCAAGCAAAGGAAAACAAACAGAGGGATAATGCTGAGATTGAAAATATACCAGATCCACCGCCCAAGGTCCCATATCAAGGAATCGTCCAAGAAGTACTAGCGCACGAAATCGGTGAGACTGGCTAAGCAAAACTGGAACCATTTAGGTGATCAGAGAAAGGGAGCAGAGTAGGACAAATATATTTGATAAAGGTAACAAGACTTGAAAAACAGAACAAACCAGGCAAAACAAGAAAAAATTGTCTAATCAATATAAAATAAGGGCTACTTAAACTAGCTAAAAAAGATCTTTACTTAAATTAGCAAAAAGAAGATCCTAATACAAGGAAGAGCTGGATCAACAGTTAGCTAATGTGTTACATAAATAAAAAACCACGATAGAACACAAGATTAAAGGACTTAGACTTGTTAAGCTCACATGCAACAGAAAAGAAAACAAATATTAGAAGCTTCCTTTTGATACAAATAAACATTCATTTAATAGAAAATTTGAAACAAATTATTAGGCTTTATCCCCTTGTAACAGAGAGCATTTACTCTGCTTACTAGTGCACCCTAGCAGACTATCGACAAACTCCAATCAAAGCAAATTTAGCAAGTGTTAGAACCAGATGTCAACATAAATCAACATATACCCTTCATAATCAACACAAGAAAAAAAGCTTAAAAAGCATTGGACCAGCATATGCTAACATATAAAGCCCTACTAACAAGCTGGACAAGCATGATACCTTTGCAGGAATAAAGCTATGAAAATTAACTATAACCAACCACAAACAAGTTCCTCACCTGGAGTACTATTGGCAACTGTTCCGGTGGCTTTTTATATTCAGAACCGTGGTCAAGCCACACTTCAAATGCTGTCAATTGTTCTGTAAAAAATGGGCTTGGCTGATGGAAAATGAAGTTTGATGAGATTATGTACAAGAAAGAGAACTGAAGAAAATGACAAATCGATAATTCCTTAGAATTATAACACCACTAGTTTTTTGGCATGTGCAGACAAAAGAGTAATTAGAATGAGAAAATTGACCAAGTCTACAGTGGTTTATATGAAAATAGACAAATTAGAAAGAAATATGTGCAAATAAAGTAAATTAAACTTCATATTTGGGTATATATACAAAAATCCAAACTGCTACACAGTCCAGAAACTATAAATTTTGTCTATATGTTAAAAACTAACAATTACGGAAATACCCAATAATAGTTCTTAAATTTTGTTTATATGTTGTCTATATGTACTTTGATATTTTTGCAAAAATATATATCTGGAAGGGTTTGAATACATATATTCTGTTAGGAAAGGTAATTATCCAGACAAATATGTCATAACAAGTTGCATAGGCATGGAGCCAAATTGTTTTTTCCTTCAAAGAAAAAGTCCGAGTAATATATTAAAGTAGAGGATAAGGGAGCCTTTAGTTTCTTCTTTTTTCCAATGAAGAAGCAGGCAGATAAAAAGTGGGATCTTTTTAAAACAGAAGAACAACAATAATGTGACAATAAATTTAAATGAAATTTACTTGAGGATGTGCATTAGTGATGCGAACATGATCAACAATTAAATTGCAAGCCCCCTCAACAGTTTGCATTAGGTACAGTAAATAAAATATTTTCAGCGAAAGGAAACTAACAGTTCGATACGTTAGACTGCATTAACCCTATAACAACCACAGCAAACAAACCTGGAATTCCATATTTGGATCAGCAATCAATTGAGGAAGCTTAGAAAGACAATCTCAGCAGCCATGTCCCATGCATCCCTGTAACGTGTCAAAAGTTGAAAAAAAATGAACAAGAATTTGCAATAACTAAATATTAAAGAAAGAATCTACAAATATATACCACATATGATGTTGATGGGTTGATGGTAATAATGGGTATGATATTGGGGAACAATTTGCAGTCCTCATAATTCGCTCAGCCAACAGAAAATTTCGAAAAAGGCTAGCAACTAGTAGATCTTGCCTAAAAAGCCTCTGAAAAAGATCTGTCATCATTAATTCCCACGTTAGCACGATATCAAACTCACTCAAAAAATATATAAGAGAAAATTTATGTAACAGAATAAAAATAAAATAACAGTCAATTTAAACCATAATATACCGTGAGGAAGGACATTCCATGCAATTGTATCAGTGACAGCAGTAAAAATCCAGTTGAGTTCCCCCAAAAGTGTCTTTCGGTCATTCTGGCGACCAGGAATTTTGTCTATTAGCGAATGGTCTAGGAAATCATGAAGCAAGGAGCGTGAACAAAACCTGAAGAATGGACAAGAACGAAATGTTAAACAGAAAGAAAGATCAAATATGCATATATCAGAAGCACATGTTGCAAAAATAAGAACCTTAAACCATACTCCAGAAAGCACATTATTTCAGTGGGCCTGAATTGAACAAGTATATCATACAGAATATTGAATTGAACAAATTCTCTAAAGCTGCCAATACCATCACCAATACACTTTACAGGGTAGGCAAAACATGCATTGGAAACTTGAAATGTTTTTTTTACCATTATAGTTTAAAGGACACATGGACATTCCTACAAAAGATCTCTAAGTGTACAATAGATAACCATATAACAAATATATAAAAAAGTAAATGGAGAATGTCAGAGATGCGCTCACTAAATAAGCAATAGATTAAAATGTTCACGTTCTTGCAGAATTGCTAGGAAGTAGAACAAGTGATCTGGAACAAATAGAGGGGGGAAAGAGCACAACTGCTCGGCTACAATGCACAAGCATGAACACACACACACACACACAAACATACAACCACATGTACAGATACAATACGCATGCATGTATACACGCACAAAACAGCCACATGCACATGCTTTAGCTTACTGCACAAGAGCAAGACTCTACAACATCAAAGATTCAAAATTATGTTGCCACAGGAAAAATAAATAAATAAAGATTCCTAAAGTAGCACCATATTAATTCAACGGATGAAAGAGGAAATGAAAACTAAAAAGAACTCACTTAAAATAAAAGATCAGCAACTAAAATCCTTGTGAACCTAGTTTTCCATAAATATATTTCCTCAGACTAAGCTTTCCATAAATAGATACACCATTGTTAAGATTAGTTATTAGTATTGGGTTATTGTATTGTATTCATATACCCACCTTATCTTTTATGTATACTTTGTACCTTCTCTTATGTTAATCAATCAATTTCTTTCTAGGGTTTCTATTTCTCCACATGGTATCAGAACTAGGTTAACTCTAACTCTAAAATCAACCACCTTCTTCTCAAAATTCTCCTTCTCCTCAAACAACACCCTAACATCTCTATCATCTCCTATTAGTGCCGCCCCCTCCAAAACACCAAGTGCCGCCCCACCCTCCTATTAGTGTCGCCCCTCCAAACCCTAAAAAAATATTGCCGCCTACCTCCAAACCTAAAAAATAGTGCCACCCCTCCTCTACTCCAAAAGAGTGTCACCCCCCTCTTGCCTTCTCCAGAGGTCTCAAACAAGGCCATGACCACTCAAAAATCAGTTTTTTACATCTGATCTGGCTATTTAGATGCTCTACAAGACTTCTCTAATGAGATCCGATCTGTTTACTGCTTAAAAATCAAATTTTTACATCTGATCTAGCTATTTGAATGTCTCTACAAGACTTCTTGGTGAGATCTGATCTGTTTACTGCTTAAAAATCAGATTTTTACATCTAATTTGGCTATTTCATGCTGAGAGATTATTTTCTTGATGCAATCTGCATGTACATGCCTCTATCTGGTAACTAGTTGTTTGTTTCTCTTGCTTACTGGATATTTCCTACTACTACTGTCTGATTTCTGGTGATCTATGTACTGGCTACAATGTATAAGACTACAAATTCTTCCTCCACTATAATCTCCTCTCCAATGGTTGAAACTTCTATTCTCAAGACAATGTTGGGACTACGGTAAAATTGAATGGATCAACTACTTGTTATGGGCGCAGGCATTCCGTATATTCATTGGTGCTCAAAATAAGTCGGCTCGACTCCTTCAAGATCCACCTGCTACTTCAGATCCTACTTATGTGACCTCGCTTACAAGAAATTATTCTGTGATGACATGACTTCTCAACAGTCTAAAGGAGAATATTAATAAGTGTTATATTCTTGACTACCGCTAAGGAGATGTGAGATATACTAAAAGTGATGTATGGCAATAAGAAGAACCCCTCGAGGGTGGTTTAAATCTATGAGCGCTTATTTGAGCTCAAAAGGGAAAAAATCCGGGCTTGAGTTCTATGGCTAATTCAAAGGTCTTATTGATGAGTTAAAGATGCATCAACGTGCTATTACTGATGCCGTAACATTGAGGGGATATCATCAGGATCTCGCGGTATCAAATTTCTATCTGACTTGAGTCCTACACTATGATCCCAGGTACGGGGTCAGATACTACGAGAAGATAGTATTCCCACGTTGACTGCCACCTTCTCGAGAGTTATGCGGGTCTCCACTGGATCCAATGTTTCATCTGCATCATCCATTGAGCAGACTGCCATGATTTTCGATCATGACAGAGGTCGTGGGTGTGGCCGCAATTTTGGAGGACGAGGACATGGATTCGTTGGAGGTGGACATGGATCTTATGGAGGCAGAAAGAGTGCCTCTGAGAAAGGCCTACAGCAATGAAGGCATTGTGAACATAGCAATCACATCTCTGAAAAGTGCTGGGAGAAATTTAGATGTCATGGGTAGGCACAACTATCTGATTATGGTTCTCCTACCCCGTGTGGTACTCCTCAGAGTTCTTCATCTGCTATTCCTGTCTCTTCTACGATTATATTATCGCAAGAGGAGTATGATCGACTCCGACAGCTAGAGTTCTCTCAGAAAGATCTTTCAACGACTCATGCATCTACTTCAGATATGCACACCTATATTGCCTCTCCTCAAAGCTTGGATATTAGACTCAGGAGCCTCATCCCATATGACAGGTACTAAACAAGAGTTTATTTCATTAAATTTGTCACGTCCACCCCTCTGTTAAAATTATTGATTGTAACCATCCTCCTGTATTAGGGAATGGAGTAGTTCAAGCTACTCCATCATTAACCCTTACTGATGTCCTATATGTTTCACAATTTCATGTTAGTCTCTTGTCTATCAGCAGTTTACTAAACATAATAACTGCAAAATAATATTTTTTTCTTCTAATTGTGTGTTTCAGGACCTGTCGGTTGGAAAGAAGATTGGTTCGGGACATGAGCAAGGAGGCATATATTATTTGGACGATCGAGTGACCCTTACTGGCTTGATTGCAGGTCAGCATGATTCAGCTTTACTTTGACACTGGCGCTTGGGTTATTCTTCGGTTTATTCCTGTTGAGTCCTCTATTTCTTCTTAAGGTTGTGTGAGTCGTGTGAGGTAGGCCATCGTGCTACCTTTCATAGTCGAGCCAATAATCATATTAGTTCTGCATTCAAGTTAGTCTATTCTAATGTCTAGGGTCCTAGTCGTGTACCCTCCATTACGGGTTTTATATTTTTTTTCCTTTTTGTTGATGTCTTCTCTCGCATAACGTGGTTGTATCTCCTAAAAAAAAGGTCAGAAATCTCTAATGTTATTGAACCTTTCTTTAATGAAATAAAAAATCAGTTTTCTACTTCAATTCGTGTGCTTTGTACTGACAATGTCTTGGAGTATGTTAAAAAAGATGTCTCTATTTTTTGTTCCAAAAATGGGATTATTCATCGGACCTCTTGTTCTCAAACATCCCAACAAAATGGAGTTGTTGAACGCAAACATAGACGCATTCTGGATGTCGCTAGAACCATAATGATTCATATGAGTGTCCCAAAATATTTATGGTCTGATACTGTGTTAAATGCTTATCATCTAATTAATAGAATGTTCCCTTCTGTTCTCTATAAAAAAATCTTATTTTTCTTGTCTATTTTCTAACAAACACCTTCCTCCATAACTCCCTTTATTTTCGGTTGCACTTATTTTATTCAGGACTTGTCTTCCGGGCTAGACAAGTGATCTCCTAGATCTATAAAATGTGTCTTTGTTGGGTATTCTAAACACAAAAAAGATATCGGTGCTATAATCCCTCCACCATGAAGTATTTGGTGTCTGTTAACGTTACGTTCTTGAGCATGTTCCATATTTCTCTCCACATATTCCTATCCTTATATCTGAGACTGTTCCTCTATCACTGGCTGTGTCGTTATCTACACACCTACTTCTACCGTTTCTTCACAAGTACCGCCCGTAGAAACTCAGGACCCCCTGCAACCAAGCCAGTTCGGGATCTCAGATACGTCTACACTCATCGCCCAAAGGTTCCTGCCTCCGAACCAATTCCGGCTATCCCCTCTCCAGTAAACAGTCTTCCTCCACATCAGCATCTCCCTCTGATCTTGATATTCCCATTGCCCTTCGAAAAGGTAAACGGTCATGCACTGATCATCCTATTTCGAATTTCGTTTTTTATGATCAACTTAACCCCACTTTTCGTCAGTTTGCCCTATCATTATCTTCTGAGTCTATACCCAAGTCTTATACAGAAGCTTTATTGGTACCTGCCTGAAAGCAGGCTATGGATGAGGAGACGAAAGAGAACTTAAGAGTTGGTTTTGGCACCAATTGATATTGCTGTTGTTGGTTGTCGCTGGGTCTTTACTTTAAAGTACCGCCCAGATGGATCTGTGGATAGATATATAAGGTCAGGCTCGTGGCCAAAGGTTATACTCAAACATATGACATCGACTATTTTGAGACATTCTCACCAGTTGTCAGGATGAATTCTATCAAGATTTTGTTCTCCATTGTTAACTTGTCATGGCCATTGTTCCAACTGGATGTTAAGAATGCTTTCTTATATGAGAATCTTAAGGAGGAAGTTTATATGACGCAATCCCCAGGCTATGTTGCTCAGAGGGGAACAAAAGTCTGTCAAGAAGGCCATATATGGACAAGCAGAGTTCAAGACGTGGTTTAAGAAGTTCAACCTAACCATTTAGGCTATTGGATTTCACTGGTGTCATTCGAATCACTCTGTCTTCGTTCGCCGCACAAAGTCTGACAACGTTGTTCTGACTGTTTATATTGATATTTTGCTGACTGATAGTGATTCAGTTGGGCTATTGGAAACTAAGCAGTATCTTAAGCGTCTTGTGAGGACATGGGACGTCTAAGATACTTTCTAGGAATTAAAGTTGCACATCAAAAACACAGTATACTTCTTTCCCAGCGAAAGTATACTCCAGATCTTCTTGAGGAAACAGGTCTTTTAGGATGCAAGTCTGCTATCACTCCAATGGAAGCCAATGTGAATTTATGGTTTGATGAAAGTCATACACTTGATGATCCAGGAACATATAAAAAATAGATTGGAAAGTTGATATATCTCACGGTTACTAGGCCAGACCATAACTTTTGTTGTAGGAGTACTGAGTAGATTCATGATTCTACCCAGAGAGACTCATTGGTTAGCTGCAAGAAGAATTCTTACTTACATCAAGAGTTATCCAGGAAAAGGGTTGGTGTACTGAAAACATGAGATGTATGCATTTCTGAATATTCGGATTCAGGATATGTTGGTGACTGAAGAGACAGAAAATCTACTACTGGGTATTGCACCTTTGTTGGAGAAAATCTGGTGACTTGGAGGAGCAAAAGGTAGGAGTTTGTGTCTCGTTTGAGCGCAGAATCCGAGTTTAGAGCTATGGCTCATACGGAATGCGAGATGGTGTGGTTAAAAAAATCTAATGATAGAGCTTGTTCAAACAGCTTGGGCCCTGTGCATTTGATAATCAATCTGCTATCTACTGCCCAAAATCCTGTACTCCATGAAATAACAAAACACATTGAGATTGACTGTCATTTTATCAGAGATGCTTGGACAAAAATGTGGTTACATTCCAGTTCACACCGTCTTCAAAGCAGTTGGCTGATCTCCTTACCAAAGCTGCCTCAACTGTGTTTTCTAATCTATGTAACAAGCTGGGCATGTTAGATCTCTATGCTCCAGCTTGAGGAGTGTTAAGATTAGTTATTAGTATTAAGTTATTGGGTTATTGCCCATATACCCACCTTGTTATCTATATATACCTTATATCTTCTCTTATATTAATCAATCAATTCCTTTCTAGGGTTTCTGTTTCTCTACAACCATTACAATCTATAATGTGGCATGTCTAGTACCATGATAAGCACTGCTCTTACTACACCTACCAGAATGAACTAAAACACATCTAAATTCCATTAAAAAGGAGAAAAGGGAAAAAGGACTTTCTTGCCGGTTAAGCCTCTACCATGTGGGCAGTCAATTAGCAAGTTGTCAATAGGATAAACAAACCAAGCTTCGGTATACCATGGTGACTGTTATGGATAACAAAGAGCATCTGAAGCACTATCTACTCGCCTGATAAAGTATGAACTTGTGGGCAGTGCTAAGAAATGTTCTCGCAAAGGATAATTACAACTTAAAGACACCTTGTATGGGATGAAGGAAAAAAATTTATATCATAGGGCTTGGTGGGGTACAAACAAAAAGACATGGGGTACAAACAAAAAGACATGATATAAAGAATCTCTAAGTGTTTGTGCCCTCACATTAATTTCTATTCAGAAAAGTCCCCTCTTACCCTCTCCTCCTTCCCTCCATGATTTCTATACTCAATCTTCACACACAACTACATTATCATGAGAGAGAGAGAGAAGAAATCGAATGAAGTGCATCTCATTTGTGCTTCGAGAATGGAAAGAGATAGTAAAGGATTCAAGTGGTCCGGGTATATATCCCAACCCGTACCACATACAACTCAAAGCATATAGCTGGGTTTTAAGTTATGTGATGTGATAACAGATTCTCATTATGATGAACCAATAACTACATGTAGGTGTGTTCAGGATATATCCGACCTGAATCCAATCGTCTCACAGTTGGTTCAAAGACGTGTGTGCTGGATATGTCACACATGTGCACTGAGTATCTTGCATGTGTTGCATATAGGTGTTCAGGACATATCTGGCCTGAATCAAACCATCTCATAGTTGGTTCAGAGCCGTGCATGTGCTGGATATGTCACACATGTGCATCGAGTATCTTGCATGTGTTGGTGTCAGATACATATTAGTCACAGACACGGGGCCCTCAAGTGCGAATGGTGTGCCACCACCCATTTATTAGGCTATGACCTTTAGCTAAACAGAACTTGAAGCCTGTTGCCAGCAAAAAGATTCTACCTAGAAAGCAAGTAGGTTGGTTAGCAGAGAGGTAAGGGGTAATCCGGGGCAGGTTGGTTAGAATTTAGGCCAACTAAAAACCAATCCAACCTAATTGGTTCCAAGACAAAGTTTGACCCAATCTACATCGGACCTCAGGTTTACCCATTACATATTACATCTATTGAGGCATCATGCTTTTTGAAAGCTCCATTAATGTAAAATGTATAATCAACAACAATGATACTACAAGTGATTTTAATGTTCATGATATAAGAACAATGACATAGTTGTATTTGGTAGAATATTCAAAATGGATAACAATGTACATGAAAAGTCAATATATATAATCAAATGATCTTCCTGCTGTTGTGTGTGTTTATAAATATATGATATGATGTTCTGTTATCAGGCCGGATCAGATTACTGTGTTCACCCAAAGCAGAAACGAACCAAAGCCTATGGTTGTCAATACTTTGCACCACTGGCCAGGCAACTGAGGCAGGCTTGATTATTGGGTTCACCAAAACCGACATGCATGTTTATTGGTCATTTCAGTCAAAATCAGTTAAGGTCAGTGTCTAATGAATCTAATTGGCAAATCCTTATATCAAAAAATGCTATATTCCATAAATGATCTTACTACCGCATTATGGATAATTAATTATCCATTCTCTGAAGCTATAACTTAATAAAAATTCCTTCAATAACTCATTCTATTTCAGCAGCTAAAGCATGCATTGCTGTGAAGCAAGCTTTTGGGCATGATGCATCCCTGATATGCCAAAATTCTCAAACGCAATTAAAATTTATGGGCAAACGCATTACGAGATATAGACCATTCAACAAGCTGCACATGGAGCGCACCAAATTCTGATAACCTCTGAAGTTTCTGAGATCTTATGGAACAAGAAGTTTAAAATAACTTTTAAAGGAACAACAAAATATGCTAGCGCACCTATTTTCAGGTAAGAATATCTTTTTAAAAATTAGGGTTTTTTTTATTTTTGAGAGAGGAAAATGTAAATGATGCAATACAGTGTAACCAATAGCAAGCTTCATGATTGCCATAAATTTAGAACTTCGATTTTTTTTTTTCAAACATCTTAAAATAAATAATGCAAACTTGAGAAAAGAAAAAATAATTAAAGTAATTCTTTAGAAAATACAAAATTCAATTTACTAGGAAACGCCTGCAAAGTAACACATTCATATACTCTTGTAGGAAATATGGAGCTTATAACAGGTAGAAGAATTGTAATGAAGAAAGAAGAGGGAAAACAACTGACCACCATAGTGCCATCTTAATTGGTGTAGTGAGACAGGACGTGAACACATCAGCTGGAAAATCCGAACTCTGCGGAAGAGTCTCATGTGCTTCACAAGCTGCAAGCAGAATGCAGTCTTTTGATGCAGAAGCAGATGAACCAGAAGAATTGCACTCTTGGCGCTAAAAAAAAACATAATACACAAAATAAATGATAGAAAAACTTAATACACAAAATAGAAGAAATAAAAATCCCTGGAACATCAACTATTGTTAGAGATTCTAAATTTATTTCAGAAGGAAAAGAAAAGAATAGATGATATAGTAGCTATAGCTGTTGTACCTCTATAAATGCATTGACAATCATCCCAGCAGCTGAGCAATCAAAAACATATATTGATGGTGTCTTCAGCCATGAATCAAGGTCGCTAATAGGTAATGGTATATATTGTGTGTAACTCTGTACATAATTCAAGAATTAGAATGATAAACATCTAGCTTGAGGACAAGTCGTGATACAGAGCGTCATTTATCAGAGAGAACCTTATTAAAAACCCAAATTTCACCATTACTTGTAGGCTTTGGTACTCCATGACCATTGTAATGAAATAAGACTCTCTCAGACCTAGCATTTTTGCGACAGTTGTTACAAAGCTTCTTCACTTCCTCCACGGTAGGATCAAGTTGAAGCTTATATCGAGCCTGTTATACATTCGACACAAAACTATTTAACTGCATAGAAGTTTTCAACCAATGGAAATCAAATAGTAGAAGAAAATCACTGTGCTTACCCGAGGCTGCCATCGTTCATATTGAGCATGCAAAGTCTTTCCAATGGTCTCAAGAGCTTTTGGAGCAGCCATAGAGTATGGATCTGACACATTCAGAAAGTAAACAACCAATTCATCAACAGAGATGTCATGAGACTGATGATTAAACATGACTTTGTGTTTAATTTATGTTTCCCCTTTAGTCCTGATATATTTGGATGTGCTTAACACTTCCTTGACCAAATTACAAGTTTGTGTAATATCCACTCACTTTGAGGGTAATGGTGCTTGCATTTGTGAGTGGATGGCAAGACCAGTTGAGGATGACAGAATGAACTAATTAGTCAAAACATTCTGACTAGCATCAAACCCGTCCATAGTACATTCATATAAAAAGCAAATGGCTGATGAAGAAACTCAACACTATCACTGTCGGGCGTTCACTTTTCAAGATGATGTGTGCCTGTGTGTGTGACTCTGCGATGTGTGAATGTCTACCCAGCATTACAGCATATGTTCTTTAATTTCACAAAAGAATTTTTTTAATGACTTAAATATTCATTAAAGTCATCCAATCATTTAACATTTTTTATCTGATTGAAGATAGTTGGAAACCCATAGCAACTTTAAACTCTAAAACAAAATGAACCTTATATGGAGCTAAACATATGAATATTGACAAATTAATGGACCAAACTGAAGGCTAGTAGATTTAAATATATATATATATATAGCACAAGTATGTAGCGATTGAAAACCCTCAAAAAGACATGTGAAACAAGTTCCACACATCATCACAGTAATCCATACTTAAAAAAGGTTAAACAACCATGCAACAACTACTAAATGAGCTAACCCATACCAGTACCAGAATTCCGCTTTAAGTGGGAGGTCTCTAGATCAAATCACCTCAGTGCACTGGTAAAAAGGATTATTCAACCTAAATCTTCCAAGTTCAGTATGCACTAGCTGACCTTTGTGAAACATGGACGCGTCTGATACCTCACAGAGGCTAGTTGCCATTCATGTGGACAGCAGGAGGACCTAGGACAATGGTAATAATTCATCCCATATTCTTCATCGGACATGTCCACTGTGGAGGCTTATCCATTCTTGGCACTCCTCTCAGCAATCGTAGAATTCTTCCCCCCATTGACAAAAGCCCACAGGTTTATTGCCAAAAAGAAAAGGCAGTTGACGCTTTATTAATGACAATTCCTACTCTCCCAAAGATGTCTGTGTGTGTGTGTGCGCGCACATGTATTTTTGAGTATAACTAAGTTATGCCCTCTTAAAACCTCATACATACATAGGTAAAGTATTCCTAGTACGCATTCTTAAATAACTATCTAGAGAGCAACCTAAAATCTCACCATGGACCCTCCTTTTGTGTGTGTGTGTGTAGAGAGAGAGAGAGAGAGAGAGATAGATAGATAGATAGATTTGTGTCATTCTGGAAGGATTCGAGGCCAAATCCGTCCCACTCAAATACAACCCTACGACATCCGAATGCAAGATCCAGTCCGTTGAAGTTGATTTACATTATATCAAGTAACTAAAAGCAAGAAAACATGTATTTTGAATACTTTTTGCCCATCCATCAAGTAGGCACAAAATGGACGGCCGAAATAGTGAGTCGGTTAGTTTAACAGTGTAGAATATTTGAAATCTAACAAAAATTGGTTTGTGAGGGTTCTCAAGTGTTTAGATCATGATGAAATGGTCGGATAGAGAATTTGTATGTCTAAAGGTGTATATCTAAGCAATATGCTATTTTCGGCCGTTCATTTTGCACCTACTTGATGGGTGAATAAAAAGTATTCAAAATACATGATTTTTTATTTTAGTTACTTGAAATAATGTAGATAAACTTCAACGGAATGGATCTTGCATTCGGATGTCATAGGGTTGTATTTGAGTGGGAAGGATTCAGCCTCAAATCCTTTCAAAATGACACAAGTCTATATATATATATATATATATATATATATATATATATATATATATATATATATATATATATATATATATATATGGGGGGAAACAAGGCCTGCGACGGGATTGTACATTGCTATCTACAATAGATGCCATGTGGAGCACAGGTGGGCTATCCTATGGATGATCTGCTTCGTACATCTTTGATCTAAGCATGTTAATTAGTTTGAGAATGAAAAATTAAGAGGTTTGGAGACCAGATATCATGCATCATGTGCAACAATATCTTAATTTGGTCTCCAACATTTGACTTACACCAAGCCTACCATCCTCATCTCCAGTCTCATGTTTTTACCTATGTCATATTTCGCTCTTCTACCTTAACTTGCCCCAAGTCTTTAACCATGACACCCCTTGCATTTTAGTACTTCAACTCTTGAACAAATCTCCACCACAAGCTCGCCATCAAATTTTTTATAATAATTTGTAACACCTTGCTTCCTCAATAAGGCTTCAGCTATGATGCTAATTTGTTATGATAACAAACCCACTAAAGATGAAAGTAACTAACTAGACTTAGAACCCATATTATCCAAATGGGAAAAGCCTCATGAAGCCTTGGGTCTAAATACACTTAACCACTTAATCGAGAGCACTAATAATAGACTCACACCAATTTGACCAAAAAGGTTAACCCATTGGTCTTGGATCTCAATCACATATTAAGCACTCCCACTCTATTTACAATTTGGACCAAATTCAATTCTAGTCTCCCCTAAATTTGGGAGCTTTTAACTGAATGTGAGACACAAACCCAACAAAATCTCCATCTTGGTTCATATCCAATGTGCCTAATCACCTTAGAGTATTCCTTTATTATGTCCTCGCACTAATCTATCTTCGAAGACAAATTTTTAACCTCATTCCGCACTATATATCATCTCCAATCAAGAACAAACTTTGGAGATAACCTTGTTGAATCGAATGTGTCGTAAGGCTAATTCCAAAACTAACTTTGAAGTTAACTAATATGATTAGTTAGACCTTATGATCGTACCCGTCGCATGTGTCTTGAAGCAATTGTAGCACCCACCAAATCGTATAGTTGCTACTGCACATGCACAACAGTGCCACACCATACTTGATTGTGCTTGCATCGCCATCGTAGGCTATGATAACCAATTGTAAAAGCAAATGAAGCTCATACTGAGAGGCATTAATAATAGACTCACACCAGTTTACCCAAAAGGTTAACCCATCAGGTATAGGATCTTAATCACATATTAAGGATTCATATGCCCACTCTATTTTTGATGTGGGACTAAAACTTAACTCTGATTCCTCCTTCACTCGGTACTTTTAGTCGGATGCTAGACGCAAACCCAACACATTCCTCGTACAAAACTATAAAAATATTAACAGGTTAACTTTTAGCAAATGTGTTATTATACTCTTAGAAAATATGCATTTGCATGTGCGCATAACTCTTGCACATATTTCTGTGCTTCCACCACATCATCGTTATTGCTGCTACTACTATTCGTAGAACTAGTAGAAGGAAAATGCTAATTGAACTATTGGTTATGGACCCTTTCCTCCTATTGCTTTGAGGAGAATAATCATGCAACTAAGTGTCCAATCCACAGCAGCCCCCCCAGTAGCCATCAACTGAATGGAGACACTTGGCAGATATCCAGAGACCAATTATATCACTAGTAGTACTGCTACCACTACAACTATTGTTGCTATTACTATTAGTCTATTACTAAAAATATTACTAGATCTATATGTCATAGTGTCATGCATGTGTACGCCCTTCTTAAATTGGCAGTCACCCTCACAACAACACTTTTTTCTTATCACTCGAACTAGAAAATTGGATAATCAAGTAAGAACAAACAAGAAAAATATAACCCCCCACTAGGCAGATATCCAGAGACCAATTATATCACTAGTAGTACTGCTACCGCTACAACTATTGTCGCTATTACTATTGGTCTATTACTAAAAATATTACTAGATCTATAATCATGTCACAGTGTCATGCATGTGTACGCGCCTCTTAAATTGGCAGTCACCCTCACAACAAACTTTTTTCTTATCGCTCGAACAAGGAAATTGGATAATCAAGTAAGAATAAACAAGAAAATATACACCCCCCCCCCAAGAGTCGTCACAACATCAATTGCTTGTCTTTTCAAGGTTGTCTAATCCTGCACAACTACTTCGAAGATGTGAAAACTTCTCTATGCTCATTGAAGAACTCTGCTATACTCATCAAAGATTTGATAGCTTCCACTTCTAGCCAACACATTATCCTCACGGACCTTGTAGAAAAAGCATGTCATTGAGCTTTCTCTTAAGGCAATGTGTTGGGAAAAGTGTATTTGTAGGACAGCCTCTCAGACATTACCTCATTTTGATGGGAATCAAGGATTTACAGGAAAGCCTATCTAGCATTACCTATTTCTTTTTTTCTCTCTCTAGAAGAAGGCTCATAGGCATACATCATAAGAGAGAAGGAAGAGCACAAAGGGGCAGAGAGACACCTCCCAAAGAAGCTCTAAAAGACGGATAAAGAAACCCCCATTAGAGGAGAAAGAACTCCAGAAAAGGGAGAGATTTAAATCAGCACCCGACTGCACACAAGGATAACAACAAGCCTTCATGAACTTCTGCCCGGTATCTCTGTATTTTAATTCCCCTGATGAGATTAGAACACCAAAACCTCCCACTAGGTAATTGCAGATTGCTTCAGCTGTGCTCACGTGGCGCCTCTCTAGCATTACCAAAAAGGCATAATAGAATGTCAGTCCTCACATCATTATCATTTGGAATCTAGGACGAAGCAGCATATACTAAAAGTAAGATACCTTAAAGGGTTAATATCTTAATCCTTTTTCCTTTACAAATGTACATAATTTGATAACACTCAAATTTCTAACAAAGCCCATCAACCAACGTTTCTCCACCCCTCACCCCACCCATCAAGCCACCCCAAAACAAGAGAAAAGAAGGAGAAATAAAAAGAGAAAAAAGCAAATATCATCTCTCAGACATCACAAGATTCAGCATATGAGAAGCGCTTCAACAATCCACTTGACAGAGATAAATGCCAGGCAAAAAATGGTATAACTCTGGTATATCCATGAAAGAATACATGGGACATGAATATTACACGACACTAACACAGCAAATCCTTAAAAAGTAGGATTCATGAACTCTGTGATATGACTAAAAATAATATATTAATAGTATAACAGAAAACAAAAGAAAATCTAAATGCTTTATATCCATAGCTTCTAATAATGTAACGATGTTAAAAAAATCTGAAATAAAATCTAACCGATGACTCACCTAATTCGTTAGGTGTTTATATTCTCCTAATATAGCATTAGTTTATGTCAAAGAGGCCTTCTTTTTCATATATTTTTAAGCAACATATAGCTCTTAGGGGTCTCATCAGTGGTCTCCAAAACCAACTGCTATGAAGATATCAAAATGCCCAAGATAATCTTTGAGAAAGGCGACTTAGGAGCTGAGTAAACAAATAATCTATCTCACAAAATTAATTTTCTAGTTATAATCAATCAAATATAATTGTACAAGAATAAAATTGCTTGTGTAGACATAAAAGAGAAAAAGAAATTCTGACAAGCCTCAAGTAAGTGATCTTATCCAAAAAGAAAATTAATTCGTCAGGTACCAGAAATAAACCTATATCAACCTCAAATAAACAATTACTATGTTCCACATATACCAATATCCAGAAGATCCTAACATCAACTCACCAATAAATAATACACATATAACAGAACAAAGTGATATTGGAAATATGAATATAAAATAATCTCCATAGCTTAAAAGACCTTATTGTCTTATAGCGGCTAGGACCAGTAGCGACAGTTCCTCTTCCTCTATCCCGTCATGATATTTGGTCCAAAGGTACAATAAATTTAAGGAAATTATTTCTAAGATGCATTCATCCAAATAAAACTATAACCTATATCTGCATGTGGTAAAGTAGATTACTACTTTCTTGTAAGTATGCAGAAACCAATACTAATTTACTAACAGTGTCATATTGTCTACAGGTATAATGTAATGCAGCAGCTAATTATTTATAAATTAGTAAAAACTACAACAAACATCATGAAATGTAAAAGAAATACAGTAAAAAATCAATGCATATGCCCCACAGTAATGACTTCATGCTTACATTACATTATTGAAAAAAATTTAAGCTAGTTACTTTAGACTTCAAAAATTATTAGAGTTGTAAAGAAACAAATGAGGCTTTATCACAATGGCAAAACTCAATGTCAGAGATTTTATAGAGACAACTGACCAAGTAGGAACAATTGGAAAGTCAGAACTGCAAAAAATGGAAAAAATAATACAGTCTGCTGATGGAGAATTAATGTACAGATGTATCTTTAAAAAAACATGGATAATAATCGGAGAACATGACCATGTTTACCTATCCAGCACTCCATTCTAGCACAAGGAGAAATTTTTATTACATCAGGTGGGCAACGCCAATGTTTAAGCATAACACGAGCGCCACACATCCAGTCTTCATCTGCACAAAAAAACTTATAGTCAAATCAATTCAAAAGTCAATGTATGATGCTAATTCTCTGACATGACCAGTACCAGGTACATAACTTTGAATCAGAAACAACTTCCTGATCAAAAAGAAAGCTTAAAAATACACAAAAGACACGATAGGGGTTTCTCGAATAGTATTCATAATATAGCAGATGAACCCTTCAATGCAATAGCTTCAAATTTCCCTTATCTACAGCAATCTAGCCAAAAGTACTAATGCAATTTTAGGTTGGCACTAAGGATCAAGGTATCATCCATTAAAAGTTAAAGAACAGTACACCTGAGATAAGAAATATCTTTAAGCATTATTTAAGGATGACCAAGAAGAAACATAGAGGCAAACAGATGATTCGAAGACCAAGACAATGATGACGACTTCAAAAAAGCTTTTCGTAGGGTAAAAATATAAAAGCAGTTGCTCCAAATTTCTTGGGTCAGGTTTGACTGATACATGATAATGATGATAAACTATTAGGACCACTTTGGTTCAACTGTTCAAACAGTAAAAATATCAAAAGCTAGTCGCTGTGCTTGAAATATGCCAAGGAATTTGCCCCTTACTCTTGTATTAACTAATCATAGAAATGATTGTGTTTAGCGTTGCCTTTGAAAAGTGCTTTCACAGCTTTAAAAGCAGAATAAGTATTTTTTTTAAATTAGGTGTTTGGTAATATATCCAAAAGAAAACTTTTCAGATAAGTATAAGCCAAAAGGTTGCAGTTGAAGAAGCCAAAAAATCTGGCTTCTCCCAACCGCAGAAGCCACCCACAATTCTCTCCTATTTTTTCTCTCACATGATCTCTCACGCAATCTAGACTCGTAATTGAAATTTTTAATTTTTCTTTGTATTTATCCCACAAAAGCTTATCCAAACTTTCTCTCTCATACATTAATTCTTATCCAACTATTCCTAACAAATAATTTACTAAATTAAATTTTATTTGTGAGCACTTAAGATTTTAAAATTACCAAACACTATAAGTGTTGTAAAAGTCCTTTTTTAAAAGGCGCTTTTAGATAAGTCCTTTTCTAAAAATACTTATCTATAAGCACAAGAACGCCAAACACACCCTAAAGCACAAAAGAAAAGTGCATGATTACCCAAAGAATATGATTGATCCCAGTGGTCACAATTTATTGACTAATTCTTTCTATATAAAAAAAAACTAATTTTGGAATGAAGCTGGCACATCCCATGCACTTGAGGAAGGCTACATGAAAATTCAGTGGTTTCCAAAACAACCTTCGGCGATTACAATTAACCAAATAATTTTGAGAAAAGAGATAAGGAGACCAAATGCATATCAGAGACAAGAACATAAAACATGACAATACACTGGAATTGCTAAGTATCTAGCACACTGAAGTATATACTGAAAAGGTTTGAATGACATTTCTATACTAATTTAGTCTCCAACCTTTTCCTCACACTGTGTGCTCAAACAGCAAATATAAAACCAAAAAAGAAACGATAAACACTACTCAATCCCAACTCAAGTAAAGTAATGACTCTCAAAAAGAAAAAAATCTATAAGAAACCAAACCCCAATTAAATAGTTAAACCTAATTGTGATAAAGCAATGGCAGTATAGCAAGCCTCCTAACCTTCTATGGCAAAGACAAACAGACACCGTAATCAGCTAATAGGTCCACCAGCAATATTTATATGTGGGAATGCACACAATGATTCAGCAGCCGGGATCCAATATTTACCATAACAATCATCCATGATCCACAAGTTAGGTACCTAGATTATATATTATATAGTAGGGGTGCCAGACGGGTCGCGACCCACCAGACCCGATCCGACCCGACCGAAGTTAGCGGTCTGGGTTTGGGTTAATCAGGTTTGGGTCATAATCGGGTCGACCCGTCTAACCTGATTATTAAATGGGTCGGATCGACCCGAACCCGTCAGACCCGCTTGACCCGCCAGACCCGATTATTCTCTCTCCTCCTCGGCCTCCTCCCCTTGATCTCCCCCTCTGCCGCCCCCACCTCCTCCCCTTCACTTAAATCAAATTGTCAAAAAATATGCGTAAGACCAGTTTTAAACATGTGGCCTCTAGTGTGTGGAGTTTAGTGTGATGACTAACTATACTACCCAACAATTTGGTAATAAGGTGTAAAGAAATTGTATTTAAAATTTAATAATCGGGTCAAATGGGTCGGGTCGGGTCGACCCGACTAAGAATGGGTCGGGTCTGGGTTTGAATTTTTAACCCATATAATAATCGGGTCGGGTCGACCCGACCCGATTATTATATGTGTCGAGCAGTAATCGGGTCGGGTCGACCCGACCCGACCCAATTGCCACCCCTATTATATAGGCAAAATCTAGCCTACACCATCTCACTGAAGTAAATATTTTACCAGATAACCTTACAAATTTGTCAAATTAACTCTCTCATCCAACAATTATATGTATATCAATCCTATGTTTGATACTTTTACATATCTGACATATTAATTCTCCTATGCAAAGATTGTCTGTATATGGATCATATACGATGAAGATAAGAGGTTATGGATATAAATATAACAATATATGATTCATTTCCAATACCTACTCCCGATACTTCTAAGTTGGATTCTGGAAACAAATGAATCCGAATCTAAACCGCATTTATCATGATTAAATCACGTGGGTTACAATAAATGCATTGCATTACCCATTATTTTTAGAATCTCATTCAGTTAATAAAAAAAGAAGGCAATTGTTTTCAGAAATATAAACATAACTTCCAATAATAACACCAACTTGTGATCAACTGAGGCAACTAATTTGGGACAAAAGACCTTAAGACATGGCGATTTGTGGCCTTTGCAGTAATCCTACCATAATAAATGCATGGATTAAACAAACTATCCAAAGAGCAGCTCTTTTAGGAACATTCTTCTTTTCTCATCTAGCTTCATTAAATATAAATCATGAAGAGGTAACAGTGCACTGACCACAATTTTATCCCCAAAATGTTAACCAGCACAAAGTAGTGCTGGACCAACTAGCTCTGTTCATCCTTCTTTACTAAGACTACAGAAATGAGTATTATCTCAACTTTATCAACAACAATGAACACATCTATCTCCGGAATTCTGACCTACATGCAATTGGCATAGCTCAGAAGAGATCAAGTTATGTTCTCAGTTTTCTTTTTTATTTTTTTCTAACTTTCCAGAAATTCTTTCTATATTAACTAAAGGGAATCACTTACAAATTCTCTCACGGTGACCAAACCATTCAGCGCTACATTTTTCCCTTTTACGAGTCTACTGTTCAGAATAACTAATGCAGAGATATACAGCGCTCGTGACTTTCTCCTCAGTTTTTTTTCATCCACAATGAAGTCATTGAACCACTTCCAAATAAAATGCTCCAAAAGGACAAACCATGAGTATACCTCTGCTCAACATCAATGTGTCCTTCCTCTGCAGAAAATTTGAGAAACCCACTAAATGCCACTGCTTTCTCCTTCCTTTTTAAGTTCTATGGTCCATTAGAGACCACTACCGCAAGACAAAAGAAACCATAATTTATATACATATGAGGTACAACTCATAATCAGCAGAAATAAAAGCATTTGAAGTCTATAACAACAAGACAAACGTTGATCAAAAAAAAATTCAAAACTTGAGCTTACCCGATCCTTGGGCCGCCATTTTGATACCAGCCCGCTCTCAGCCGGTCCCAAAGGCACGCTCTCCTCGAACCCTTCATGCCGGAAATCACAAAGAACCACAGTCTGAGGCAAATAAGCAATACTACTCGTCGCCGTAGGCCCTGAATTCACGGCAATCACAAGCTCCGGTTCCCTCTTCAATCCTCCATCCCCGTCCTCCCTCAAACTAAACTCATCCACATGATTCGTGACATGATTCGTGATGATTGTCGATGCTGTTGAAGATTGTGAGAGCAAGGGTGCAGCCATCAGATCTCCCAATGCCATTCAATCAAAACCCTATCTGCCGCCGCTTCACCCAAACTCCAGCCTCACCATCTGTGCCAGTCTAAAACCGTAATTCCAGCCCAAACCCTAGAAAACCTCTTCGATTGCGAGCTTCGCTTGATGGCTATTCCACAAAGCCGCTTGACCAGCGGCGGATAAATATTAGAAGAATAAACCACAGGAAATCCAGTTCCGGAAACCCTAGAAAAGGATATTTTGGGAAACCTAGAATCTCAAGAAAGCGAAATTAGGGTTTCGAGAGTGGAGGCGGAAGAGAGAAGAAGGAGCGGCGGGAGGTAGGGGGAATAAATAGGAACTCTTCTCTCTCTAGAAATTTTTTCTTTATATTTTAGAGAGAGAATTAAGGCAGGGGGGTGTTGTATTCTCAACTATTCTTTGGTTTCTTTTTTGTTTTTGCTTTTATCGTTTTCGAATTTTCGATTATTATAAACAAAAAAAAAAGGATTGAGGTTTACAGCGGCCGTTCCCATTCTGCCCCCGTACTCCAATTATATTTTTTTGATGGACTTTTATCATGTTAGCACCTCGTGCGATTTTTTATTGCATGGAACTCCTTATTTTTTTGATGGACTTTTATCATGTTAGCACCTCGTGCGATTTTTTATTGCATGGAACTCCTTATTTTTGTCCCCTATGGTACTATCCAAAAACTCCACAATATTTCCCCTGTTAGTACAGAGATTTTGCAATTTTTATATTTGCAAAACACTCAAAACTTTACTAGGTGTTGTTTGATACTTCTTTTATCTCAAAAACTCGTGTTAACTTGTAGAAATTTGCTTGCAAGCAATTTCATCTTCGTTTTTGGAGCTCTTTTTTTTTTATTTGTTTCTATTTAAAACTGAAAGTTTTGCATTTTCATTTCACAAGGAGAGTTCTTGTTACAGAGATTCCTTTTGTATTTTGTTTAAAAACTCTCATGCTCGTGAAGAAATAAATTTCTACATGGGAGAAATTAGTAGGAAGAAAGAAAATTGACTGATTTTAGCATCAACGTTGATGCAGATCAAAGCTAGTATAATTTCATAAATTAAAAAGGTTAATCAAAAATTTATAAAATTTATAAATAATAAATAACTAGATTTTTAAAAGGGGATTTTGCTACGGGCCCCTAGGTCAAATCGTATTATAAAAAAAAATATTAGCTTCGTAGTTTTATTCGGTTCAGTAACCTCTTTTTAAACCAATCACGTATGCTCACGTGTCAAACGCAAAAGCGCTCCTTAACGACGAAAAACGCAAATGCCTCGCAGTAATCTCTTCGAAAAAATGGACCGATTCGAAAATGTAAATTGCTGGTATATAGAGGACTGCGACTATGATTACGGTCCTCAGAAAAATGCCTGATTTCTGAGTACTGTGACTATGATCGCAGTTTTTACAAAAATGTCTCATTTTTTTAGTCTCCATAGGATTGCGACTATGATCGCAGTCCTCATTATTAGGACATATTTCTGAATCTTTGTAAGACTGTGACTATGAGTGTAATCATTATAAAAATGTCTTATTTTTTAGTATTTATTAGGAATGCGATCATGATTGTAGTAGTCATCACAAAAATACAATTTTCCATACTATGTTAGAGTTGCGACAATGATCGAAGTCCTTACAAAATGCTCTAATTTTCAATTAATAAAAGGATTGTGACCATAGTCGTAATCTTCAGTCAAAAGGCTGTAATCATGAGTCGCGGTGCTCATATCAGCGTCGTCATCAATAGCAGACCCCCGTTCAACGGTATCGAATGATTCCCAATTTTTCAAATATAAATACAATATCGATCACAAATACAGACAAAACTCATCACGAGCACAACAAACAAAATCTGCTAAAAAGTCGATCCAAAAAAATTTTTGATCTGAGGACTCCGCCCCCTGAAATCCTCAGGAGGTGGAGTTTTTTCTTCTAATTATGAAACAAAGTAAGTGGTTGTAACAAAATTTTCTATTTTTAAAAAGATTGTGCCCCTGACTATTATCATTGTTCCTCCTCCTCCTCCTCCTCGTTGTATATATTTAATATTGTAAAGGCCATGAGCTTGGTAAAAATTGTGGAAAGTCTAGCTACTTCTCACTATTGATTCCTCGGTAGGTCATTTCTCATATTGCCTTTTTTAAAAGATTAGAGATTCTACTGCCCCTGATTTGTATTTAGGGGATGTTTGGTTGCAAGGAACTGGGTGGAAGTAAGGAAATGAGGAAATATAATTGCTCACTTTTCTATCTATCCAAACACTGGAAAAAGAAAATAAGAAAACCCTTTTTTCTTTACTCTTTTCTCTTTTACACAACCATTTCCTCACTTCTAAAGTGGTACAGTTAATTTTGTGATCATATAAATCTCATTTTTAATAAGTTGTAACACAAAACAGTTAATGTTTTGATCATATAAATCTCACTTGCATTCTAATTACAGTCCATTTTTATTTTTCTTAATTAATTTTTATTTTTATATTATTTTGCGGTCAACTTTGTGGTCAACTTTTCTACTTCCACTTCCACATTACCATCCAAACACCGAAAAAGACATAACATCTTTCAAATCACACTTCCTAACAACATTCAAACACCGAAAAACTTACTAACCAATTCCCTAGTTCCAAAGGGAACTATCACCACTTCCTCACTTCTTCACTTCCTCACTTCCACCCTTAACCAAACAGGCCCTTAAAGAAAAAACTGATATATATATATATATATATATCATAGTGTTGGGGCTGGAGATTCCCACTCCTCTGCCGCAACTTGGAATGAGATCAATCACACAAGTACACAAAAGATGGAACAATAACACAAACAAGTAGAAAAATACAATTTAATGTGGTTCGGTCACGCAACCTCGACTATCTCTACAGGAGATACAATAGGAAAAATCCACTATGAACAGAGAAAATACAAAATTTAGAAGATAGCACTTCACTCATCTCTGAACCAATCACCATCTCCTTCTATCTTATCTCACGTCTCTTTATCAATTTCAAATCACTCAGGATGTCTTTTACATTTTTTTTTGGTGGCTAAGAGAGCCCTTCGGGCAAGGGGGCCGCATGAAGACGACTCATGCAAGTCCGCGCGACATGAAATTCGAACTGCGAATCTCGTAAGTGAGCAAAGCTCTTGACGAACTCAGAGGTCCCCTTTTACATACACGAAAGATGCTTATATAGTTTACATCAACTTAGCTCTATTGTTGCACAGCCATTATCTAGCGATAGTTCACATCACTATTAAATTTCACCCCAAAGGCCCACTCGATGCAGAGTCTGCATTGATGCTTAATCGAATATGAGACACAAACTCAACACATAAGTAGTAAACCATCAAGGAAGTCGTGGAGCATGAGATCTTGAAATCATCAACACTAGCTCAAATAGACATAGAGATCTGTATATATTTTTACAAATCCTCTCTGGGTTCATTGGCGACCACTCGAACCTTTTTTGATGGCCCTCTTCACAGATTCAGTTCATATGTGTGAGCTATACACACATATAATAAGAGGGCCACTCCTGCATTGACACGTGGAGTTAGCCCTCTTATTATTTCTTATAATGTGTGTGTGTGAGAATCACACACATAACACATTATAAGAGGATAATACACGTGTCAACGCAGGATTGATCCTCTTATTATATGTGTGTATGACTCACACACATGAACCAAACCCCCTCTTCGTAGCCTCCCTCGTGACGCAAGCCTACTCCGGGGCCTTCCTCTTTATATGTATTTCCCAACTGCCTGGAAGTTTCACACCGATGTTATAGCCATTAATTTAATATTTGGTACTATGGGCGTGTTTGTTTCGCCGCAAAACGCAAGTCGTAAAACTTCTTTTTCATTTTTCGTTGTTTTTTTTTGCTGAAAAAGAAGTTGCAAAATGCAACTCTTCTTTTCCCACTTATAGTTGCTACAGTTAAATTTGTGGTCATGTAAATCTCACTTTTACACTCATATTTTCCCACTTGCAGTTGCTACAGTTAATTTTGTGGTCATGTAACTCTCACTTGTAGTACACTTACAGTTCAAAACAGTTACTTGATAATCAATATATAATTTAATATTATTAAATATTTAATATTTTATATAGTGTTCAATTGTTTAGTTAATTATTTTATATTTTTAATATTTAATATTTTTATTGTTTTTAATATTGTTTTAATATTTAATATTTTACTATTTTAATTTAATATTTTAATTTAATATTTTATTTAATACTTTATTATTTTATTAATACTTATTCCATTTTTTATTATTTTATTTAGAGTTAATATTTTATTAATATAATAATATTATCTTTAATATAAAATTACTATATATTTAATTATTTATTTTTTAATATAAAAAATTACTTTATTAATATCATAATATATTTTATTATTATATTAATATTTTATTATGTTAATATTGTAATAATAATTCAGTATAATAATACTATAATGATAATTTATTATTAAATTATAATTATATTTACTTTGTTAATTTTATATTTCTATAATATTACAATAATATTTATATTATAATAATTTTCAAGTATTTTTACTATTATAATATTATAACTATATTTTATTATTGTTGTAAGATTTTTTAATATTTATATTTTATTAGTATTCTTAAAACTTTATTAATGTTCTTTAGATTTTCTTAAAATTTATATTATTTATTTAGTTAATATTTTAGTAATATTTTACTATTTATATTAATAATTTATTAATATTATTGTTATAAATAAAATATTAAGATTATTAATTTTTATCTCAAATTTATTAATACAATTTAATTTGCAACAGTAGATTTAATTTAATTGTATTTATAATATTTAAATCACTGCTACAGTTAATTTTGTGGTCAACTTTTCCACTTACACTTTTATATTACCAACCAAACACCGTAAAACACAATATACTTTACCATTTATACTTTTACTTTATCAACCAAATACCGTAAAACACAATATACTTTTCCATTTACACTTCACTTTATCAACCTAACACCATAAAACACAATATATTTTCTCTGCTACAGTTTACTTTTTTCATTCTCATCTTACGACTTACGACTTGTGACGTTTTGCAACGAAACAAACAAGCCCTATAAGAAAAATAACATAAAACTAATTATTCTAGTAAAAGATTCATTTTAATTTCATTGGCGGATGCTTTGTCATTTGCCAAAACCATTGTAGTGGGATATTATGTCACAAATTTGATAACTAGCCCGTCATCTAATGACGTCATGAGAACATCATTCTCTTGTGATTAATAATAAGAATGATGCATGTTGTTTTCAACTTTTTGTTTGACTTCGTTTTCTGTTGTTTTATTGGAATCCTTCAGGGCACACATTTAAATCACAAAACTCCATCTATTCTTTTCTCTCTCTCATCACATAATGCTCTCTCTCTCTCTCTCTCTCTCTCTCTCTCACACACACACACACACACACACTCACACTCACACACAAATGCAACATATGCAAAGATCCGACTCAAGTTATTTACCTGAAAAAACTCATTGAGAAGGGGATGAGTGGAAATAAACTCATGGTGGACCTTTTTAATGTAAACTAATTAGAAATAGAATGAGAATGTTTCATTAAGAACTTATTAATGAAATGTTAAGGAACTTACTTGGCCTCAGAGTCTTTTTCTTAAAAATATATATATATATAAAACAAATCAGAAGTAGAAGCTAAAGCTTCCTTGCTTTGGAAAGGTGCTGTAGAGCTTGGAAAAGTTATTCTCTTGGATCAACAATTGAACCAAAACAGGCTTATTATTCTTTTCATGAACATCACATCATCATTCTCTATGTGACTAAGGTTTCTTAGATCATAAACCCTGTATGAATGTTATTTTTAAGTTATTTAATAGTTAACTAGCCACCTAAACCTACTTTAGTGCTCGTATTGGTTCACACTGAGAATGAGAAAGCTAACATGCTACAACTTTGGAGTTAAATTAATGCAAGAAGATATGATCTTATCTGTAAGTCTTTAGAAAGATCTTCAAATCTAAGTTGGCACCGATTTGTTGTTTTAAAAATCGGAGGCGTGATGCATTGCTCCTTTTTGGTAGTTTTCCACGTTGGATTAATTAACTATAAATTTTAGATAGTAGATTGTGTCTGAAATTTCGATAAAAGAAAACTGTGTAAAATTAGAATCTTAATCATAAAACTTTCTAAAAAATAAGATGAGTAGTTGATGCTATTAATAAATTGTGAAGGGAGCTTCTCTTACGCCACATTTCTCAACATGAAGCAAAATGAACAAGAAAAGTTCTCTCAAGAAGAAGAACAATAAAAGAAAAGAAAAAAGAAAAAAAAAAGACAGAATTAAAAGAAAGAAAATAAAATAAAAATAAGTCTGAAACTTGTAAACTTTGAAATGTTTTTATTTATTGTTTCTTTTCTGAGATGATTTAAATGTTTAATTGGGCTTGGAGCTGAGCAGGTTCTTACTGATTGATTCAGATGAAATGGTCTATGTTGAATTAATGGTGATAATAGAAAAAAATAAAGAAAGAAAAAAACAAGTAAAAATCTAAGTACATGTACTTATCTTCTTGAAACACCCAGTATGAGATCAGAGACAGCTAATTCTTGTCTGGACTCCAGAACTCAAAGATATCAGGACATCTTGTGCACGTCATTATTTATTCTGATCCTGCTGCTGTCCGTAAAATGATTGCCAATATAATTTTTAAAGAGCATGTTTGGTAATTATTTTGGAGTTAACTAAACTCCAGTAAAATCCTTTGGCAATCATTTTTGTGTTTCTCAAATCTCGGTTTTAAATACAAATTAGTCTTCACAATTAGATTTCCAAACTCTACTCCAACTAAAGTTTTGAAGATTCAAAAACAAGTGAAACTAGACTTTTCATTTCTACAAACATCAATTTTTAATATAACTTAACGAAACTTCACTGTGGTTTTTTCTGTAATATCAGAGAAATTTTAAGAATAATAAGAGGTAAAATAGTCCCTAGTTTTTGTAAGTAATTACATGTGAACCATATTTTTTTGATACTATGAGATTTTGAGTATGAGAGGCTTAAATTAGTATTAAGTAAAAATTTGATTGTTTAACATGTATTAATTAAGACGGAACAAAATTAATAACTGGCAACCCTATTATGAGCATAAACTTGAACTTGTACATGGCCTCTGTACATTCTCATACATCATAATTATTTACAATGTTTTCATCATTTAGATCATTATATATTTTCTTCTGCATTATTAATCCCTGCAGCTGGAGCAAATATAAGAACAAAACTCAAGGTTTTGCTCCACTGAAAAGAGACCAGTGAAGGCATGAGAGAGAGAGAGAGAGAGAGAGAGAGAGAGAGATGGTCAACTGAAAAGCTGCAATTTCCATGGTGATGTTGGGATTTTGCCTTATTGTCAAGAAGAGATGATAGTCCAAGAAGATCCAATCGAACTGGAGAAGACGAAAGTTTGAAGCAGAAAAAACAAATCAAGACTGAGTCAGATTAATTGACTGTATAATTGACTAATGCTCAGACAAGTCGACTAGCCCAGTCGATTTGACAAATACAGAAAAGAAAGTTATTACACTTAGTCCACTTATAGGTTTTATAAGTCGACTAATCTGAGGACCGTCGACTAATCTGAATGACTAATCGACTAGTATGCCATTCTGAAGTATAAAAAGAGGTGGTGCGAGCTTTCTTTTCTGGTGGAGTTTGAATAGGATTCAGATTCTATTCAATAAAAATTTGTTTCTAAAGTTTAAAGGTCCCAAATTTCTCTAGCTCAAGAGATCAACTCTTATAAGGACTGACCAAGTTCTTTAAGTATCCGACTGTCAATATCATCTCATAGTTTGAATAGAACTTGTATTATAAAATTCTATAAATAAAACTTATAACCTAGTAGATTGAAACACGAAGAAAAATTAGGAAGCAAAGAAAGAGAGAGGAAGATGACGGTGCATATTATACTCTTGTAATCTTGTGGAATTCAAGGAGAAGGGGCGTACTCTTATGAAAATCAAGGAGAATGTTTGATCTCTTGTATCAAGTTTTACTAATAAAATCTCTCAAGTTCTCTGCTCGTAGACATAGGCCAAGTTTGGGCTGAACCATGTTAAATTCTCGCATTCTTTTCTACTTGTTAACATACATATATATAGACATGTGATACATTGCATCAGGACGTGTACTTGTATATAGGCATGCGGTACATTGTATCTGAATGTGTATAGTTTCCTTATTATCCTCTTCACGCTTGTATATATTGAAGTAATCGATTGGCGAATATACATACATAAATTACCCTCTCCAAATTATCATGGTATCAGAGTCATCTTTCCGAAATTATTCCCTCATTAAAATTTTCTTTATCCTTGCTCCACGTTGTCCTCGAGCAATCGCTAAGATGCGCTTAACGTAGCGTGAGCCTAGCGTCGAGCCGCATTTCCTCTTGTGCATCCTCAAAGTTTTCTCGTTCGGGTCTCGTCGTCTTCGGGCTATCACCTCTAATCTTCAGTCCCTATCTCTTGCAATGATGTTTCGTAAACTTATCTGAACAAAGGATCTATGTCTCCACCCCCTCACATCTGGAGCTTCATCGCCCTCTCCTAATCTCTCTCATCGACCTCTACTTTTGTTGAACTTGAGCTTCATCGCCCTCTCTCGATCTCTCTCGTCACCTCTGCTTGCGTCAACCTCACCGTATATCTCGTACCATCCTTTCCTGGCCAGATATCACGCCTCTTCTGATCCACGCCTCTGTAGCATGCCTCCCACTCAGACCGCTGCCACGTTTAGATCGTGTCGCCCTCCAAATCTGCTCTAGTCCCACCATCCTCTCACATTTGGAGCTTCATCGCCCTCTCCTGATCTCTCTCGCCGACCTTTGCTTGTGTCGACTTCGAGCTTCATTGCCTTCTCCCAATCTTTCTCATCGACCTCTGCTCGTGTCGGCCTCGTCAGATCTCTTGTGCCATCCTCTCTGGACCAGAGAGCACGCCTCTTCTGATCCGTGCCTCTGGAGTATGCCTCCCACTCAGGTCACTGCCCTGTTCAGATTATAGCGCCCTCGCCTCGACCAGATCAACCTCATTCTCCCTCACACTCTCTGATCGTGCTGCCCTCTCCTGATCAGATCGTGTATTGTTCAGATCGTACGCCCTCTTTGTCTCTCAGATCAGGCACATACCTCTCAACAGTTTCATGAGGTTCTGTCCAAACTCTCGATGTTTGACCCACCTTGAGTCTGAGGGGGGTTAATATACCCATATATAGGCATGTGGCACATTGTAACTTAACGTGTACCTGTATAAAGGCATCTGGAACATTGTATCTGAACGTGTATAGTTTTCTTATTTTTCTCTCCACACTTGTATATATTGATGTAATTGCTTAGTGAGTATATATAAAGAAATTACCCTCTCTAAATTATCACTACTCTTTTGTCTTGGTATTACTAATTTGTTCTACAATAATTTTTATTTTGTAAGTATTACATATTGTCATGTTCCGCAAATATCGATCATGGTCTTCAACATGCATAACAGTCGGGTCATAACTCGATTGTTAGTCACAACAATTGGTATCACAGTTGTCGCGGTCAGACAACAAGTGATGGGTGTGATTCTGAGGAAGAGCATTTGCACATTCCAAGAGGTTGGCCAGATTGCACTAGAGTTTGTCGAGGGCTTTGCATTGGCAGTTCGGTTCTCCGGCTTTGCTCACCGCCGGCCAGCGATGATCCCAGCTCAGCACTTTCCCTTGCCATGAATGGCCAGGTGAGCAGAGCAGGCATAAGTAATATCTCACCTAAGTAATGGCCTTTTGACTTCAACATAAAGAAAGAGCACCAAGTGATAAATGATAGATCACCTTTCTTCTGCTCCATGACATGCAAAATATCAGCTTTCGCTGGAATCTTCTTCTCGACGGTCAGGCTCAACACCGAGCATTGTTGGAATCCAAGTAATAGATAAGATGTAATACCCCGTTCCCGGAATACGTACTTAATTGCGTATTCAGTTTTTCGATCGTATTTTTCGATTTACTTCCCGTATTTGACCAATTTCAATTTCAAATATCATTTTCTAATATATTAGATTTTATGTGAATTTCTGGAATTTTCTAGAATTAAAATGAATTTCTTCAAAACCGGTGTCGACCAGTGCCACTGATCGATTCCTGAATTTCTATCTTACAAACTGTTTAGAATTTCTCAAAGAGTCTTTAGACATTTCTTCTTAGAGTAATATTTCCTACCTAAATCCTTTTTCTGGAGATTTTACGAATTTATGGATATCCCACCGGAGTCGGCAGAAGACTGATTCCAGTATTTTTATTTCACAATCAGTTAGGAATTTCAAGATGGTCCTTTAGGCATTATTCCTTAAAATCATATTTTCTACCTACATTCTTTTTCTGAGGATTTATTGATTTTATGAAAATTCCAACGGAGTCGGTAGGTAACTGATTCCGGGATTTTTAGTTTTAAAACTATAAAGTATTTCTTAAAAAGGATTTCACTATTATTCTTAATATAATATTATGGATTTTTGATATTTATTTCGGGTCGTTCCGAGATACTTGAATTTCGGACGATTCCGGTATTTTCCCGAAAGATTTCCGTATCCACGACTCAATCCCGGGTATCTGTCCTTCCAATATTTTCACATTCTGATTCCAAGAAAATATCTTCTCTTATTCATTTCTTTTCCTATTTTCTTTTTCCTTTAATTCTCCACCACAAATTCCTTTAGCTTCCTCCATAAGCTTCCATTTTCATCCACACATTTTCCACCAATCTCCACCACACAAATCTCCACCTCACCCTCCACCTCACCACTTCCACACACTTCTTCTCCACCTCACCCCCTCACATGGCAAGCTCCTATTGGCCAAGAGAAACACCTCATCATCCCCACTTTGCAATTAAGCCCCTCTCTTTTATTTAATTGCAACTCCTTCACAAATCCAAAACTCTATAAATACCCTTCCTTCTCCATTTCATTTCTCTTCTCTCTCTTCACCACTTCACCAAGATATTAGCCTCCATCACAAACTCTCTTCATCTCAACCACCACAACCACCACCACACCAACTTCAACTTCTTCTTCTTCCTCCCTCTCCATGGAAACCACCACAAATTCCAAAGCTTCCACCTTTCCTTTACCTTCTCTAAAAAATACCACCACCATCAAAACCCTCCACAAAACCACCACTCCACCACCTATACCATGGCCGGCCACCTCCAAGATCACCACCAAGGGGTGGCGCACCACCCCTAGGCCGGCGGCCTTCCAAAGGGCAAAGCCCTTCCCTTTGCCCACTTGGTGTTTATCCTCTCCCGGGGATTCCAACGCGCGAGTAGCGCTTTAGGCGAGTATTCTTACTCGCTACCTTCTTGCTTCATATTTCTATTTTATGTTTATATGTCTTTCACTACTTTCGTATTATGCGTGGCCGACCCTTCGTGGTCGTTGACTTCTGAGTTTCCCCTATGATTGCCATGCTATTTTTTCAGACTTATCAGTTACTTGCTTTCTTTTAACACATGTATATCACCTGACTTCTACTGGATTATCACTTGACTACTTGACATGCCACTATTTGGCAAGACCTTTATGTGGTACCATGACTTACCCAGACTATCATCTATCTCCTGACTTGACTGGTTACGTGTTGTATATCACCATTTTGTCATGCTATCTCTTTACAACAAGGCATGATACACTTGACATTGTATAATTATCTCGATAATGGGAATGTAGTACCTGATCACTTGCTATGTCTTACATTTCTGATTACATTTATGATTACAGTTCTGACTACATGTATGATTACAGTTATGATCCTACTCATTCCCATAATCAGATAATTATATTAATAAACTATAAAAAGGACAACTTGTATGGGTATGGGAGGAAGTGATGGATGCCGGAATGATACCTTGCTTATAGTGATGGGATATATATTGGCGGTAAGTTATATGTCATTACATTTAGGGGGACTTTGGGCCTCCAAAGCTGGTTCCAGGTGTATGGAAACCACTATAAGAAGTGATATCAGTTCTCCATCTACTTCCGTTAACAACCCTCGCCTAGCTATATATGGATGTATGTGTGTTGGGGTGCACACCTGGACACATACCGAGATATATGGGTCAGACGAGTCATAATAATAAGTGTTCCTGTTACTCCATTGTATGCACTTGGATTACGATAACATGAGATAAAGGTATATATATGAGGGTTTCCTTGTTTGGATTATTCCTTCGATGTACTAGTCTCATGGAGTCGTAATCTGAAACCATACAACCAGATTGTTCACCCTGAGTACTGTTATGATTACTGTTATGATTACTGATATGATTACTGTTATGATTCTGTTATTCCTGTCATGCCTGTTATATATTCCAGTTATTGATTCCTGTTACACTTGCGATGCAAGTTATGATTTCCATGATGTATTCCTGTTTGCCTTTCATAAGATATTGCAACTCTGATTCTATACGCTTGGATATTCGGTGGCATGAGATAAAAGGTATATATATGAGGGTTTCCTTGTTTGGATTATTCCTTCGACGTACTAGTCTCATGGGAGCGTAACCTAAGCGTATAAAATCACTTTTGCTTATAATCATCTTTATATCGGATTTCCTGTTTTATGCTTATTATGTCATACCTGTTCTAACCTATCTGCCTCATGAGTACTTCTTACTTGGTATCATTTGCACACTTGTGCTCATCCTGCTTCGCCACTTGGCATTGTATCATACTCGCCTGGGGAGTGTCACTGACTCCCCTGGACCTCACGTCCAGGTCATGGAGCCCGGAGCGTGTGGATTTCCCCTTTGCTGATCAGAGTAGCGCAACGGTAGCGCGGACCTCCAGCCGACCTTCGGAGCTCCATCCTTCCAGGCCCCCTGTGTGCCTCTCGAGTTCCCATGTGTAAACTCGTGAGTGCCTTTTATACTGTTCATTCATGTATATTCCTTGTATTCTCGCATTTGCGCATACTAGTGATATGATATTCATGTAATATTGTAATCACTCTGGTGATAACTCTGTGATTGTATTTATGTGTTGGAATGTATAATGCACCATTTGCTTCCGTACTCTGATTCTTGTCTGTACTGATGCTTAGCGTATATACGGGAAGGTACTTCGACTTACGTATATACGTTGCAGTGACGTCCCCGTATTCGTGGGAATCGGGGCGTTACAAGTTGGTATCAGAGCCTAGGCTCTGGACATCTTCAGTACGTCCAGAAGGCAACTCAATAGTAAAGAGATTTGCAACTGGAACACATGAGTCTTGGTTATACATTCCAACTACAAGTACAGAGTTAACTATTTCTTGACCATCTTTCCTTTGATTCCTAGATCCTTTCCATATCCTTTCCTTGTTTTGGTTTTATGAAGCCTTTATTCCAGCCTTGTCCCCTTTGTATTCAATTTAACCCCTTAACGAAATTGCGAGGACGCAATTTTTGTAAGGTGGGTAGATTGTAATACCCCGTTCCCGGAATACGTACTTAATTGCGTATTCAGTTTTTCGATCGTATTTTTCGATTTACTTCCCGTATTTGACCAATTTCAATTTCAAATATCATTTTCTAATATATTAGATTTTATGTGAATTTCTGGAATTTTCTAGAATTAAAATGAATTTCTTCAAAACCGGTGTCGACCAGTGCCACTGATCGATTCCTGAATTTCTATCTTACAAACTGTTTAGAATTTCTCAAAGAGTCTTTAGACATTTCTTCTTAGAGTAATATTTCCTACCTAAATCCTTTTTCTGGAGATTTTACGAATTTATGGATATCCCACCGGAGTCGGCAGAAGACTGATTCCAGTATTTTTATTTCACAATCAGTTAGGAATTTCAAGATGGTCCTTTAGGCATTATTCCTTAAAATCATATTTTCTACCTACATTCTTTTTCTGAGGATTTATTGATTTTATGAAAATTCCAACGGAGTCGGTAGGTAACTGATTCCGGGATTTTTAGTTTTAAAACTATAAAGTATTTCTTAAAAAGGATTTCACTATTATTCTTAATATAATATTATGGATTTTTGATATTTATTTCGGGTCGTTCCGAGATACTTGAATTTCGGACGATTCCGGTATTTTCCCGAAAGATTTCCGTATCCACGACTCAATCCCGGGTATCTGTCCTTCCAATATTTTCACATTCTGATTCCAAGAAAATATCTTCTCTTATTCATTTCTTTTCCTATTTTCTTTTTCCTTTAATTCTCCACCACAAATTCCTTTAGCTTCCTCCATAAGCTTCCATTTTCATCCACACATTTTCCACCAATCTCCACCACACAAATCTCCACCTCACCCTCCACCTCACCACTTCCACACACTTCTTCTCCACCTCACCCCCTCACATGGCAAGCTCCTATTGGCCAAGAGAAACACCTCATCATCCCCACTTTGCAATTAAGCCCCTCTCTTTTATTAATTGCAACTCCTTCACAAATCCAAAACTCTATAAATACCCTTCCTTCTCCATTTCATTTCTCTTCTCTCTCTTCACCACTTCACCAAGATATTAGCCTCCATCACAAACTCTCTTCATCTCAACCACCACAACCACCACCACACCAACTTCAACTTCTTCTTCTTCCTCCCTCTCCATGGAAACCACCACAAATTCCAAAGCTTCCACCTTTCCTTTACCTTCTCTAAAAAATACCACCACCATCAAAACCCTCCACAAAACCACCACTCCACCACCTATACCATGGCCGGCCACCTCCAAGATCACCACCAAGGGGTGGCGCACCACCCCTAGGCCGGCGGCCTTCCAAAGGGCAAAGCCCTTCCCTTTGCCCACTTGGTGTTTATCCTCTCCGGGGATTCCAACGCGCGAGTAGCGCTTTAGGCGAGTATTCTTACTCGCTACCTTCTTGCTTCATATTTCTATTTTATGTTTATATGTCTTTCACTACTTTCGTATTATGCGTGGCCGACCCTTCGTGGTCGTTGACTTCTGAGTTTCCCCTATGATTGCCATGCTATTTTTTCAGACTTATCAGTTACTTGCTTTCTTTTAACACATGTATATCACCTGACTTCTACTGGATTATCACTTGACTACTTGACATGCCACTATTGGCAAGACCTTTATGTGGTACCATGACTTACCCAGACTATCATCTATCTCCTGACTTGACTGGTTACGTGTTGTATATCACCATTTTGTCATGCTATCTCTTTACAACAAGGCATGATACACTTGACATTGTATAATTATCTCGATAATGGGAATGTAGTACCTGATCACTTGCTATGTCTTACATTTCTGATTACATTTATGATTACAGTTCTGACTGCATGTATGATTACAGTTATGATCCTACTCATTCCCATAATCAGATAATTATATTAATAAACTATAAAAAGGACAACTTGTATGGGTATGGGAGGAAGTGATGGATGCCGGAATGATACCTTGCTTATAGTGATGGGATATATATTGGCGGTAAGTTATATGTCATTACATTTAGGGGACTTTGGGCCTCCAAAGCTGGTTCCAGGTGTATGGAAACCACTATAAGAAGTGATATCAGTTCTCCATCTACTTCCGTTAACAACCCTCGCCTAGCTATATATGGATGTATGTGTGTTGGGGTGCACACCTGGACACATACCGAGATATATGGGTCAGACGAGTCATAATAATAAGTGTTCCTGTTACTCCATTGTATGCACTTGGATTACGATAACATGAGATAAAGGTATATATATGAGGGTTTCCTTGTTTGGATTATTCCTTCGATGTACTAGTCTCATGGAGTCGTAATCTGAAACCATACAACCAGATTGTTCACCCTGAGTACTGTTATGATTACTGTTATGATTACTGATATGATTACTGTTATGATTCCTGTTATTCCTGTCATGCCTGTTATATATTCCAGTTATTGATTCCTGTTACACTTGCGATGCAAGTTATGATTTCCATGATGTATTCCTGTTTGCCTTTCATAAGATATTGCAACTCTGATTCTATACGCTTGGATATTCGGTGGCATGAGACAAAAGGTATATATATGAGGGTTTCCTTGTTTGGATTATTCCTTCGACGTACTAGTCTCATGGGAGCGTAACCTAAGCGTATAAAATCACTTTTGCTTATAATCATCTTTATATCGGATTTCCTGTTTTATGCTTATTATGTCATACCTGTTCTAACCTATCTGCCTCATGAGTACTTCTTACTTGGTATCATTTGCACACTTGTGCTCATCCTGCTTCGCCACTTGGCATTGTATCATACTCGCCTGGGGAGTGTCACTGACTCCCCTGGACCTCACGTCCAGGTCATGGAGCCCGGAGCGTGTGGATTTCCCCCTTTGCTGATCAGAGTAGCGCAACGGTAGCGCGGACCTCCAGCCGACCTTCGGAGCTCCATCCTTCCAGGCCCCCTGTGTGCCTCTCGAGTTCCCATGTGTAAACTCGTGAGTGCCTTTTATACTGTTCATTCATGTATATTCCTTGTATTCTCGCATTTGCGCATACTAGTGATATGATATTCATGTAATATTGTAATCACTCTGGTGATAACTCTGTGATTGTATTTATGTGTTGGAATGTATAATGCACCATTTGCTTCCGTACTCTGATTCTTGTCTGTACTGATGCTTAGCGTATATACGGGAAGGTACTTCGACTTACGTATATACGTTGCAGTGACGTCCCCGTATTCGTGGGAATCGGGGCGTTACATAAGAAGTACACTAAAGAATAGTCATTAATCATACGAAGAAGTAAACAAAGAAAGAAAGAGAGAACACAAGATTTAACGAGGTTCGATAATTTGCTTACGTCCTCGGGGCAATAGGAGAGAGTTCTTATTGAATTAATCAATTACAGGTTACAAGTTATAAATATTGGGGACAATACGCCTCTTTATATAGCCAAAGAAGCCACAAAGAAAAAAACCAAAAACACCTAATACGAATTAGAAATGAATTTTGAATCAGATTTGAAAACAGACTGTTGTAGCCACATTAGTCGACTAGAAAATATCCTAGTCGACTAATTGTTCCTATTAGTCGACTAGGTATTTGGCCTAGTCAACTAGTCTGTAGTGAAACAGATTTGCCAACTCTTTGTTTATATCATTAGTCGACTAGGCCAAATACTTAGTCGACTAGGTTGGGTTTCTCACGTGCAATCTATCATTGATACGACTGATACACACTCGTATTTGATACTATTGATTGCATCGTTATCACCTTCATCAAGAATCTCTCGAACAAAGTGAAACCTGACATCAATGTGCTTCATCCTTGCATGATATACCTGGTTTTTTGTCAAATAGATATCACTCATGCTATCACAATCGGTCTTCAATAGATTCTAATCAATCTTCAAGTCGCCAAGCAACCCTTAAAGCCAAATTGCCTCCTTTATAGCCTCTATCATGGTCATATACTCGACCTTTGTGGTAGATAATGTGACAGTAGACTGTACAGTAGAACGCTAGCTGACCGTGCTTGGGATAATGTAAACGCATATCCCGTTGTGGACCTGCGTTTGTCGAAGTCCCCTGCATAGTCGGAATCAACATATCCGATATACTCTTGCTTATCAGCAACATTCTTCTTGAATACCAAATCAATGTCTATGGTACCTTTAATGTATAGTAGAATTCACTTCACTGCCTCCCAGTGACCCCTATGGAATCGTGCATATATCTGCTGATCGTTGAGACAGCTTGTGACAAGTCAGGCCTTATACACACTATTGCATACATTAAACTACCAACTGCACTAGCATAAAGCACATGAGTCATGTAATCGTTCTCTTCAACAGTAATAGGAGACATATTACCTTTTAACTTAAAATGAGGAGCCAAAGGTGTACTTACAGACTTTGTTTCATCATTGATGTTGAACTTTTGAAGTATCTTCTTCAAATACCCCTTCTGTGTCAAGTGAACCTTGTCACTCTTCCAAACTCCTCAATCTCCATGCCTAGCACCTTCTTTGCTTCACCCAGATCTTTCATCTCGAATTCGAAAGACAAGTCATTTTTTAATTTATCAATAGCAGATCTGCTCTTAAAAGCGATGAGCATATCATCCACATACAAGAGTAGATAGATGTACTCACCACCAGATAGCTTATTGTAATACACACATGGGTCATAATGACTTCGTCTGTACCTCTTTCCTCTTATAAAACTGTCAAAACACTTGTATCACTACCTTGGAGATTGCTTTAATTCATACAATAATTTTTTTAGTTTGCATACCATATTCTCTTTTCTTGTAGTTTTGAACCCTATCGGCTGAGACATATAGATCTCCTCTTCAAGATCACCGTAGAGAAAGGCGGTCTTCACATCAAACTGATCAAGTTTTAATTTGTACTGTGCTACCAGTACCAACAAAATTCGAATAGACGAGTGTTTTACAGCAGGTGAGAATACCTCATTGTAGTTAATGACCTTCCAATCTGGCTTTGTAGCATACAATATCACCATCTGAAGATCCTTAATTCTTTGCAAATCTCACTTAAAACCAATTGCCTTTTTTCCCTTGGACAACTCTGACAGTTCGCAAGTATCATTTTTGTATAGAGAACTCATCTTCCATCATGGTATCCTTATACATCTTGAACTCTGAACTGATTTTAGCTTCCCTGTTACTAGACGGGATTGCCTCCTTAACGACTGGGAGAGTATAGGCCACGATTATGTTAGTGGTGAGCCAACTGGGCTTACGTGTCTGCAATGGGTTCTTGGACATTACCCATATCCTGTTCTTGATCCTTATTATTATCAGTATCCTGTTCGGCTACCAGATCATCTACTTGTGTCACGAGGGTATGACCTGAAATGATATTGATATTTCTAGAGACAGTGAAGTAGCATCACTCTCTATCTGCTGCAATATCCTGTTGGCCTTCGACTCTCCACCTGTTGAAAGTTTGTAGACTTCACTATTGAAACCTCATCAAATGTGACGTTTCTGCTCAAGATAAATCTTCTGTCTTTTGGATCCCAAATTTTGTAGTCTTTTACTCCTTTTTTGTATCATATGAGCACATATTTTCTCGCTCTTGGGTGTAACTTGTCTTTCTTGACATGATAGTAGGTTGGACACTAAAATACCCGTAACGAATCATAATCCTGAGGAACTTTTTCTGACTAAACCTCTAGAGGAGTTTTACCTTCTATTCAGACAAAGGCAACCTATAACAAGATGGCAAGCATATGCTAATGCATCAGCCCAAAAAGATTTCGATATGCTGGTGTTTGATAATATGCAGCAAACCTTCTCCAGTAAGTTTTGTTCATCCTTTTAGCCGCCCCGTTTTGTTGCGATATTTCTCTTACTGTGAAGTGTCTTTCTATGCCCTCATCATGACATAGTTGTAGAAAAGGATCGCTTGTATACTCTCCTCCGTTGTCTGAATGGAGTACCTTGATCTTTTTTTTCTATATTCTTCTATATGTTCTTCTTCCACTCCATAAACAACTCCAAGATTTTCTCTTTGTGCTTCATGCTATATACCCAACATCGCTTAGAGTAATCATCTATAAAAGACACGAAGTAATGATTACCTCTAATAAATGCTGTCTTGGTAGGTTACCCGGACATCTATGTAAACATAATTCAGAATTTTCTCAGTACAATGAGTTACGGTGCCAAATCTCACTTTGGTCTTCTTTTCGATGATGCAATGTTCACAAAATTTTAATTTGCAGGTACTGGAACCTTTAAATAAACTTACTTTGCAAGAGCTTGCAAAGATTTTTCTCTTGTATATCCAAGCCTCATATGCTAGAGTTGGGTGCAATCATTATCTAAATTTGTAGAAGTCGCCACTTACCCTGTAACTGTACCACCCTTCAAATAGTAAAGGTTATTGCGTCAGTCAAAATAGCTATCAAGCCTTTAACCATCTTGAGAAATTCATCTCTAATAGATGCTTCAAGATCTAATACTTTTAAGGCACCAATAGAGATAAGATTCCTTTTCAGCTGAGGTACATACCTCACATTCTTCAATTCCCGCACCATCCCATCAAACATCCTGACTAAGACAGTACCTTTCCCTTCTATGTAACATGGACGATTATCATCCATGATAACGGAACATTCGTCTAGTTTCTTCAAAACTAAAAAAATCAATCCCTGTTGGGACACACATGATTGGTAGCTCCTGTATCAGTCATCCACTCTGAATCACCTGAGTCACCTATGGTAGGAGTAGTGATTGAGAATGAAAACACAGATGAATATGAGTCCGATCCATCTCCCTGTGAAGCACAACCGGATTGGGAATTGATCACAAGTGTAAGATTTGTTTTGATTTTTGACTCCTTCTCTTATTCTTATCCTTGATCCTTGAACAATCAACCTTCCAGTAACCCTAGCTTTTTTCAGAAAGCATACTGATTCTTTCTTCAGATCTCTGAACTCTGATCTGGACTTTGATCTCCTACAAACGCCTTTGCCTTTCTGATTGGAACCCCTGTTTCTTACCACTAACACCTCTGCTAATGTACTACTGGAAAAAATTGCTTATCCTTCCTCCTCACTTCATAATTTACAAAAGCAGCTGACACAGTGATTTCTTCCCATTAATCAATGTGAAGACGAATGTCTCGTACTCTTCATCAGGAAGAGAATTAAAAAGAATTAACGCCTTATCCTCTCATTCGATATCCATATTCACATTAATCAAATCTGAAAGAAGTTTTGTATAGTTGTTCATGTGCTCAGCAATAGAGAGCTGCTTCAACTTAAAGCAATAAAGCCTCCTCTTTAGAAGCAGTTGAGACTTAATACTCTTCGTCAGATATTTTTTCTCGAGAATCTCTCACATCTTCATTGAAGACGTCTCATATAGCACATGATACTTGATATCTTGTGTCAAACAAGACCTTATAAGGCCACACATCGTTCTATTCATCTTGTCCCAATCATTTTCATAAGTCTCCTCCGACTTTTCTTTCAATCGTACAATGTCTTCAAAGTTTGTTGCCGTCAATGCATTCATCACCTCACACCTCCACATTTCAAAAATGTTCGTGCCATCAAATTTTTCCACATTAATCTTCATCGGATGTGAGTTCACAGATTTCATCGTGGATTTACTTTCTCTAACCATCTTTTCAACAGATTCCTCAATACAATACAGAAATCGATTAGTGAAAACAAATCCAAAATTGAAAGATCAGATTTTTACCTCCCAATGAACTTGCAGACAGTTTCCAAGTTGACTTGCTCCATCTGAATGAAAAACTCCTCATCTGAGTCGTGTGGGGGAAGTTACAAGAGTGGAATTCACTCTTAGCACGCTACTGGAATCTTCCAAGAAAAGAACTTGTATATGATGCGTGTGTATGAAATCAGGATCCTTTCTGTTCAACATCCTGCACCCCCGAACAAGAAGACACTTCTAACTATCCAAATAGAGCCATTTATTTTTGAGTAACCTCACTGCAGAGTTGCCTAATGTCCTGTGCAGGCACACGATGATGGCACACAACACAGATGATGGCACACAATCTTATCCTCAAGAAACGTGCACTGGTCAGAGATGGGAAGCCAGCCATGGCCCAATCTAATGGGAGGCCTACTTTACATAACATACATGAAGTATCTTTATTTGGTACTTCCATGCAGTAGTGATGAGAAACTTTGAAGACCTGATGGAGAATTAATTTAGTAATAATTTAATTTTTTTCTTTATTTTTTTCTTTATTTTATTTTTCTAGACATGAGTAATGCATGTGACTTTTATCTATTTATGCTCTTGTAATTCTTCTAGTTGAGATCAATGAATGAATGAATTATTAAAAATTTTGAGAGATTGAAATCTTAATTGGATTCTTTTGAATCTTCATGTGTGAAGTATGGAGTGGGAGAACGATTCTCCTCGGTGTGAAAGCCGAAACTAAGTCTCCACGATGTATGAAGTAGGTAAGTGATCATCTAATGAGAGGCCTGAATCAATTTTTACTTTTTTCTCTTCCTTACCCTAAATCAGTTTATCTCCAAATCCCCCCACAAACCCTAGTTTTTCTCTGATTTTCAAACCCCTAGTTTTCTCTCTTCCATCCTAAATCAAATTGGTATAAGAGCCGAAAATCCTAACCCCCTTCACAAAACATCAAAACCTTAAATCTAGACTTTTTTTTATCCTCCCCTCCAAATCTTTAGTTTTTCTTTAAGTAAACCCCCCCCCCCCCAAAAAAAAAAAACCACCTATTCTTTTCCCTTAACTCTGGAAAAAAAAAAGAAAGAAAAGAAAAAGAAAAAGAAAAATATTGTTAGAAAATTCTCTGAAAATCATCTGAAAATTTCCACGATTTACTATTCAATCTTCTCCTTCCTCTCTTCCAACCCGAAAGAAACCCAAACTCTCACCGTCCATCACTGCTTATCTCCATCTCTCTCTCTCCCTCTCACCTCTTTCTTAATCTTATTTTCATGAAAATTTGAATTATAATTTCCAACAATCATTCTCTCTTATCAAACTTAGCACCACCACCATCTTCTCCATCTCCACCACCACCACCACCATCTTCTACATTTCCATCAATACCGCTCAATCAAAATTTCTTTTTTTTTTATGTGAACTCTAATTGAGCCTAAATCATTTTCCTCTTCCTCTTTCTTTCCACCGTAATCATCATCACCACAATCTCATCTTCCTCTCTTTCTCATTTTTATGACCTAGGGTTTTTCTAAAAAAAGATAATTATAAAATTAATAATATTTAATTTAAAAAATTGAGTTAATGAAGAAATATGGGAATTAAGGACGTGTTTGGTTGCAAGGAAGTGGGCGAAAGTAAAGAAATAGGGAAGTATAATTGCTCACTTCTCTATCTATCCAAACACTGAAAAAAGAAAATAAGAAACCCTTTTTCTTTTTTTCTTTTCTCTTTTACACAACCATTTCCTCACTTCCAGAGTGCTACAGTTAATTTTGTGGTCATGTAAATCTCATTTGTAATAAGTTGTAGCACAAAATAGTTAATTTTTTAATCATGTAAATCTCACTTCCATTCTAATTACAATCTATTTTTTATTTTTCTTAATTAATTTTTATTTTAATATTATTTTGCGGTCAACTTTTCACTTTCACTTCCACGTTACCATTCAAATACCGGAAAAGACATAACATTTTTCAAGTCACACTTTCTAACAACATCCAAACACTGAAAATTTACTAACCAATTCCCAAGTTTCAAAGGGAACTATTACCACTTTCTCACTTCTTCACTTCCTCACTTCCGCCCTTAATCAAACACATTCCCTAAGTGGGTCACATGCAAAACATGTGACTGACTTGGACAAAAATATTAATGTTATTATAGTGTGTGGTCAATTTGCAAGTTTTTATATCTTAAAGAGGTTTGGTGAAACACTTTAAATGGTACACGAATTCTTTCTAAATATACTTATTATCCCTCTCTTGTGCATTGCAGTCGCTTTTTTTTTTTACACTCATAACTGAATCATAGCTTTTGCACAAAATAAACGACAATTGAAATATAAAAAAGTAGTCTATCCATTGTCTAAACACGTCAAAGGAAATAACCAAACTTGTCAGATAGATGATGAATGCATGAATATCATGAAACCTTTTCTCTTCCTCAATTTTCTAGTCAACCGATTGGATAGGATTGCCACGCACAATTGTACTACTAATATCAGAGTTTGTAGTACAATTAGCGTTACTCTACAAACTTGTTCATTTTGTGATGTGACAAATGGAATCAAATAGAAACAAGAAGCTGAGGATAATTCACGGCCATCTTCAACACCACCACTTTCACGTTCACTATTTAGACGGAGAGTGATAGCATAATTCCATTCATTGAAACCACACGGAGTTTAACAAAGCTTTACCAAGAGACGCGAGAAGAGTTGGCAATGAGTCTCTTTCTTTTGTACAAGATTTTTTTGTTTGCATTGTACGTAGATTTCGAGATGTACAATGGTTGGCCGGGGGGGCGAGGTGGGGGGGGGGGTTGGGGGTGGGGGTTGGCTACTCCAAGGTAATCATGAGTGGGTGGTTGTGATATTTTGGATCACTGATATAAACAAATATAAACTTAATTTTAACTTTGAAATCTGGCTAGAAAATTATTTAAAGAAACAAGGTATTCAACACCCCTATGATCAATCCCGAATAGATGTTCAAACTAGTTTATATAAAAAATGGCAATTAATAGATGGTAAAACTGTAACTTCTATCTACCCCCCGCAGTTAGTTACGCATTAATAATGACTAATATTGTTAGAAAAGTGTTTCTAGGTTCCAATTCATCCTCAGGATCAAATAAGAAAATAATAAGAAGTAGAGAGGACATAATTCATGAAGACTATTTAGAATGAAAAATCCCAAATGAAAAATTAGACAATATTTATAGTATAGGAACATTTGATTTCAAAACATCATACGCAATTAAAATTTATAAAGAAATATTTAATATTCAAAACAACTTTCAAACCATACAATTATTATCTACCCTAGCATTACAAGAATTCCTAAAGAAAGGATTTCGTTATATTCATTTTGGATTAATACAAGTTGCAATTAAACCTTTAGTTCATACAGGTGTAGACATTCTTGTGTATACTGCAATAAGAGATAAAAGATTAAAAAGATACAAGTCATCTATTTTATCTATGATTCAAACCAATATATGTAATGGTCCAGTTTATTTCAACTGTATGCCTAATTAATCTGTATCATTAACAGACCCATTAATCTTAAATTCATTAATCTTAGATGTTCATTTACAAGATGACGAATTTGAAAGATTTACTGAGCAAGTAGCTGTTATGTATAAAATATATTTCAAATTAATGAACACTAATATGAACCCTAAATTAAAAATGATCAGTACTACTTCTATACAAGAAGAAACTGTCTTACTCCAAATTGAGGCAGAACATTCAAAAACCTTTGTACCTAAAAGATTAAAATGGAATGAAATTACAATTCCGAAAGAATTTAGGATAGAAAATCCTCAAACTCCTAGAGACATAGAACAAACAAAAATTTCTGATATTATTGAAGAAACTGATGAAACGGTATTAATACGTTTTAATTCACTAAGAGAAAGACCTTCAACTTCCTTTAGATATCCTGAATCTAGTAGAAAATCATGTTCAGATTATTCATTCCAACAGCCCATTAAAGTATTTCATAAATCTCCTCTTCCAGAAATGGATCAAGGAAATTATTCTCCAACATCATCCCAGATGAAAGGAGACTTTAGTGAAATTAATGCCATCACCAGTGTTAAACCCTTCATCAATCAAAGTTTTGAATTAATGGACGACTTTAGAAACGAATCAAAATATTTCAAATGGTTTTCAAAATTTGATAATACTTCCAAAGAAATAATAATCAAAGAATGGATCACTGATATAAACAAATATAAACTTAATTTTAACTTTGAAATCTGGCTAGAAAATTATTTAAAGAAACAAGATATTCAACACCCCTATGATCAATCCCGAATAGATGTTCAAACTAGTTTATATAAAAAATGGCAATTAATAGATGGTAAAACTGTAATTTCTATCTACTGATTGAGATTTCACCTGCACACAAAATAAAGAATATTAGATTTAGGAAAAGAATGTGCAAAGTTCTCAATTCTAATCCGCGGTAGCAGGGCTATGCGGGTCGTGATCCTCAGGGAGGGACTGCGATGGAAGCGTTAAGCAAGTTTCTCTAAAGTTTTTATTTTTATTAGTTAAATTGGAAAGGAAGTGGTATTTACAATGGGTCGGCAAATAAAGAATTGAGAGAAGTTGTGATTTAATCTACAAAAGAAAAGAAAAAGAAAACTTACCTCTTCAGTCTGCTTACCGTTTGAACCGTTGCGATGATTTACCTTTTCTTGGAAGACTTGCAAGTATGGCGTATAGGAAGTTAATCGCCATAAGCCATCAAGGGATCTTCGTTGGCTAGGCAGTCTCGAAGCAGTTGGGTCTCATTGTTCACAAGGCATTAGAGAACAAAATAGAAGAAAGAAAATAGAAACAGAGAAACACAAGAATAAACAAGAGATGATAAACATAAAATAAAAACGAACCTTAAACGGATTTCATTAACAATGGAAGATAAGCGGGCTCATACCGCTGTCACCTCAGTACAAGCGAAGACTCCATCCGCCATGAAAGTTTCCTCCACTCTCAGTTAAAAACTTTACAAAAGAAAAACGAAAATAAAATCTAACCTAGAAAGAAAACTAAACCCTAGCTTTTGGCCCTTGGCTCGCCTCTGGACGATTTCTGTGTTGCATCTGCAGGGGTATTTATAGGAGTTGGAAGATGTAGAGTCCTAGTACAACTCTCCCAAAAAGATCTTATCTCCAGACTTGTGGCACTTATCCATAGAAATTCAAATCTGTTCTGCAACTTATTATCATGTTGATCACCGAAATTAGCTTATCTACGGACTGAATTGGAAAGTTTGATCAACATAAGAGTTGTAGGTCTTCAAGTCTTCTTTTTGGAGCATCTTGAATCATCGGATTTGCATATCTGTAGCAAAAGTTATGATCTGAATACTAAACATGTACAGTCTAAATCCGAATTTATCTTTAAACTCTTCTCTTTTTATCTTTAGGATTAGCTTTATCCCTTAATCTTTTAGGACTTTATCTCCTGAATTTGAACTTGAATAGGAGATGAAGATTAATCCTTTCCTCCTTTGGATTCAATTTAATCCAACTTTGAATAGGATTAGGGATAAAATGAAGCTTCTTGTATCTTTATCTTCATCCTGCAAGTGTTTAGGGTTGTATAGAAGTCTATCCTTCCCTCTTCTTTGTATTTGCAACTTTGGCCCATGTGTATTTGCAATTTTGACAATTGATATTTGCACTTTTACACTTGGGCTTTAAATGTGGGCTTTTGGGCTCTTTTTAGGCTTTAATTCTTTCTTTTTATTATTTCGAGGCCTGCACAAAATAAATTACAAAATATTAATAAATGTGCAGAATTTAATGAATAAATATGAAAATGTGATGGTAAATATGATGATAAAAATGCACTTTTCACTACCAATCACACCCCCCATTACAATCTATTAAAATTACTACTAATAAAGGAGAAGTTACTGCTTCACCTTTCAAACGAGGTAAAGATAATAATGAACCAGTCAATGTTGAAGACATTAAAAAAATATATCATCAGAATAATTATTCAAATCAGATGTTACATACTATAACACAATAAATTGATTCATTATCAACAGAAATTAAAGGAATACAAAAAGAAAAGAATTCAAACTTTCCACAAAGCTATTCAGCACCACATTTTCAACCAACTAGTATACCAATTGAACTTTCAGAAAAAATTCAACCACTAAATTTATTAGGACAAATAACTCAAGCATTAGAAAAAATTAATAATAAAGAAAAGGACATTCCAAGCACATTAAAAATAAATACCATTGAAGAACACAATGCTTCAGAATCTGAATCTGCAGAAGATCTGCTGATGATTCAACCTCTGATAATTCCTTAATTCAACAAATAAATCAAATCAAAAAAAATATACAAGGAACAGATCAAAATTTAAAATACATAAACCAAGAAAACGTAAGCATTCTCAAAACTATTCAAACGAAAACTACTATCAAAACAAACCTAAAATAACTACTTGTTACAAATGTAGAAAACCCGGCCACAAGATAAGTAGGTGCAAATCAAAAGGAAAAAATAAATTTAATGAAATCATAGATAACATATCAGATATAGATTCAAACATAAAAGAGAAATTTAAACAAAAACTACAACTCTATTCTGAAATAAATAAAATATCTGAAGACAATGGATATTATTATTTCTCAAGTTCTACTGACACCACTTGTACATGTAAGCAAATTAATATGATTAATACAAGAAATACATTAAAACTACCTAAAGCAAGAAATTTAAGAAGAGATTCCAAAGAATTAATATTTGATATGATACAACAAATTCCTGACCCAGAAAAACAAAAGGAACATTTAAAAAAATTAAAAGCCTTAATTATTAATGAAGAAGACAATCAGGATAAACCAATTCAATCCTTTAGCATTTCCAAACTTTTTAAAACATATCCTATTCAAACAAAATTCCAACCAAATAATATTCATGAACTCTGAATAGAAATAAAATTATTAAAAGAAGAAATTAAGAATATAAAAAGAAATTTTAATCTAATAGAAACCAAAAATTTAGTGCACGACACCAATATGTGCTTTGTTCTACATAACACAAAAGCAGACGAATCACCTTTCTTATTAAATGAAATCACCATTTCAACCCCTGAACCCTCCGAATCTAAATTCATCTCAACCATTAGACGATTTACTTATCAAAAATGGTTTGTATTCATAGCTATTACAATTCACAACTGTAAATTCACCTTTAATGCCATGATTGATTCTAGAGCTGACCATAGTGTCATTAGAGATGATATATTTCCAACAAAATATTAATAATCAACAAATGAAAAATTAGTAACAGCTAACGACTCTCCTTTACAAGTTAAAGGAAAACTTACTAAAACATCTATATGTAATAACACAATATGTTTCAAACACCAATTCATAATTGTAAATGACTTAAACACTGACGTAATATTAGGAATTCCATTCCTAACAGTAATTTATTCATTTTGGGTTGATTCAAACGGATTAGGAGCAAAAATTATGGGACAGAAAATCTTATTCAAATTCATAACCCCTATAAAATATAAAGCACTAAATACTTTGCAAACTAATTCACTTTATCATAGTATAAATTCAATTCAAAGAAAACAAAATAAAATCATGTTCCTCCAAGATGATATTCTATATCATAAGATCGAACAACAATTACAAAATGTTGACACCCAACATAAGATTAAACAACTAATAAAATTATATACAACAGAAGTTTGTGCTGATATTCCTAATGCTTTTTGGGACCGAAAAAGGCATATTGTAAATCTCCCTTACGAAAAAGACTTCTTAGAAAGAAATATTCCTACCAAAGCTCGACCCATCCAAATGAACCATGACTTACTTGAAATATGTAAAAAAGAACTACAAACTCTACTTGATAAAAAATTAATCAGACCCTCCGAATCTCCTTGGAGCTGTGCTGGATTCTATGTAATGAATCAAGCAGAAAAGGAACGAGGAGCTCCTAGATTAGTAATTAATTATAAACCTTTAAACAAAGTATTACAATGGATTAGATACCCAATTCCTAATAAAAAAGATTTATTAAAACGTTTATACAATGCTAAATTATTCTCAAAATTTAATATGAAATCTGGTTTCTGGCAAATTCAAATCACTGAAAAAGATAGATATAAAACAGCATTCACAGTACCATTCGGCCACTATGAATGGAATGTGATGCCATTCGGATTAAAAAACGCCCCTTCAGAATTTCAAAAAATTATGAATGATATATTCAATCCATATACAACATTTTCTATAGTTTATATCGATGATGTATTAATATACTCAGAAAATATAGATCAACATTTCAAACATCTTAATACTTTCTTTCAGACAATCAAAAAGAATGGACTAGTCATTTCCGCAACAAAAATGAAATTATTTCAAACATCTATTAGATTTTTAGGACATAATATTCATAGAGGAACCATAATACCAATTAATAGGTCAATAGAATTTGCAAACAAATTTCCCGATATAATTAAAGATAAAACCCAATTACAAAGATTCTTAGGGTGCTTAAATTACGTATCCGATTACATCCCAAAAATAAGAACAACTTGTGCACCACTATTTCAAAGACTTCAAAAAGATCCACCAGCATGGTCTGACAAGCATACTCAAGTGGTCAAACTAATCAAAGAAAAGGTCCATTCATTACCATGTCTATGCATTACAAGAATTCCTATTTTCTATGCATTACAAGATAGTAACGCATTAGTAATGACTAATATTGTTAGAAAAGTGTTTCTAGGTTCCAATTCATCCTCAGGATCAAATAAGAAAATAATAAAAAGTAGAGAGGACATAATTCATGAAGACTATTTAGAATGGAAAATTTCAAATGAAAAATTAAACAACATTTATAGTATAGGAACATTTGATTTCAAAACATCATACGCAATTAAAATTCATGAAGAAACATTTAATATTCAAAATAAATTTCAAACCATACAACTATTATCTACCTTAGCATTACAAGAATTCCTAAAGAAAGGATTTCGTTATATTCATTTTAGATTAATACAAGTAGCAATTAAACCTTTAGTTCATACAGGTGTAGACATTCATGTGTATACAGCAATAAGAGATAAAAGATTAAAAAGATACAAGTCATCTATTTTATCTATGATTCAAACCAATATATGTAATGGTCCAGTTTATTTCAACTGTATGCCTAATTACTCTGTATCATTAACAGACCCATTAATCTTAAATTCATTAATCTTAGATGTCCATTTACAAGGTGGCGAATTTGAAAGATTTACTGAGCAAGTAGCTGTTATGTATAAAATATATTTCAAATTAATGAACACTAATATGAGCCCTAAATTCAAAATGATCAGTACTACTTCTATACAAGAAGAAACTGTCTTACTCCAAATTGAGGCAGAACATTCAAAAACCTTTGTCCCTAGAAGATTAAAATGGAATGAAATTACAATTCCGGAAGAATTTAGGATAGAAAATCCTCAAACTCCTAGAGACATAGAACAAACAGAAATTTCTGATATTATTGAAGAAAATGATGGAACGGTATTAATACGTTTTAATTCACTAAGAGAAAGACCTTCAACTTCCTTTAGATATCCTGAATCCAGTAGAAAATCATGTTCAGATTATTCATTCCAACAGCCCATTAAAGTATTTCATAAATCTCCTCTTCCAGAAATGGATCAAGGAAATTATTCTCCAACATCATCCCAGATGAAAGGAGACTTTAGTGAAATTAATGCCATCACCAGTGTTAAACCCTTCATCAATCAAAGTTTTGAATTAATGGAAGACTTTAGAAACGAATCAAAATATTTCAAATGGTTTTCAAAATTTGATAATACTTCCAAAGAAATAATAATAAAAGAATGGACCATTGATATGAACAAATATAAACTTAATTTTAACTTTGAAATCTGGCTAGAAAATTATTTAAAGAAATAAGGTATTCAACACCCCTATGATCAATCCCGAATAGATGTTCAAACTAGTTTATATAAAAAATGGCAATTAATGGATGGTAAAACTGTAACTTCTATCTACCCCCCGTTACAATCTATTAAAATTACTACTAATGAAGGAGAAGTTACTGCTTCACCTTTCAAACGAGGTAAAGATAATAATGAACCAATCAATGTTGAAGACATTAAAAAAATATATCATCAGAATAATTATTCAAATCAGATGTTACATACTATAACACAACAAATTGATTCATTATCAACAGAAATTAAAGGAATACAAAAAGAAAAGAATTCAAACTTTCCACAAAGCTATTCAGCACCACATTTTCAACCAACTAGTATACCAATTGAACTTTCAGAAAAAATTCAACCACTAAATTTATTAGGACAAATAACTCAAGCATTAGAAAAAATTAATAATAAAGAAAAGGATATTCCAAGCACATCAAAAATAAATACCATTGAAGAACACAATGCTTCAGAATCTGAATCTGCAGAAGATTCTGCTGATAATTCAACCTCTGATAATTCCTTAATTCAACAAATAAATCAAATAGAAGATAATATTCAAGGAACAGATAAAAACTTAGAAATTAATCGGATTAATACAAAATACAAGAAAAATGATAATTCATACAGAAGCAATTGGAATAACAACCATGATTCCTATAACTGGCGTAAAAACAACACAAAAAATTATTACCCTAGGCCAACACCTCCAGATATTCAATATGAAGAACGAGCAATATTCAAATCAAGTTATGATGGTACCTCTGCCTATGAATGGAATATTGACGGAAAAAGTGAATATGAAATATTAAATACTTTACAAGAAATGGGTATGGCAGTAACTGCCTATAAAATAAATCGATTACCAGAACAAAATTTCACAGTTTATATAGTTACTGGATTCACTGGTCAATTAAAATACTGGTGGGATAATTCATTAACCTTAGAAGATAAACAGACTATTTTAAATCATGAAATAGAAGTAGAAGATGCTCAAGGAACTATTACTAGAAAAAATGATTCCACTAGTTTTCTCATGGTTACAATAGCAACACATTTTGTAGGAAACCCTGCATAAGAATTGGGATCTTCAAAAATATTCCTTACTAATTTAAGATGTTCAACCCTTTCTGATTTTAGATGGTATAAAGATATGTTTTTAACTCATGTCTTAAAACGATCAGATTCAAACAAATCATTTTGGAAAGAAAAATTTATTACTGGTTTACCTAATCTATTTTCACAAAGAGTATTTACAAGTATTAAAAAGGCTATGGGAATTGAAGACGACAATATTGATTTTAGTACAATAACATATGGACAATTATTTACATTCGTTAAAAAAGAAGCATTACTAGCCTGTCAAGAATTAAAATTCCAAGCCAAATACGGTAATAAACGCAAAGAAATGGGTTCTTTCTTTGAAGCATTTGGCATCACAGGAATAAGAGCTCCCTCAACAGAAAAGAAATATAAACAAAAAATGATTCCTTACAAAAAATATAAGCCAAAGAAATATAAACATCCTAAAGGACATTCAAATGAAGACTATTATCAATCCAAAAGAATTACTTGTTATAAATTTGGCAAACCTGGTCACATCGCAAGTAAATGCAAATCAAAAGGAAAAAACAAAATTAATGAAATAATAGACAATTTATCCGATATAGATTCAAACATTAAAGAAAAATTTAAAGAAAAATTACACCTCTATTCTACAATTAATAAAATATCTGAAGATGATGGATTTTATTATTCCTCAAGATCTGATGACGATTCATGTACATGTAAGCAAATAAACATGATTAATACACGAAACACTTTAAAACTACCTAAAGCAAAAAATTTAAGAAGAGATTCAAAAGAATTAATATTTGATATGATACAACAAATCCCTGATCCAGAAAAACAAAAAGAACATTTAGAAAAATTAAAAACCTTAATAATTAATGAAGAAGACAATCAGGATAAACCAATTCAACCCTTTAGTATTTCCAAACTTTTTGAAACATATCCTATTCAAACAACTTTAAAACCCCAACCAAATAATATTCATGAACTTCGAACCGAAATAAAATTATTAAAAGAAGAGGTTAAGAATATTAAAGAAAATTTAAATCAAATAGAAATCAAAAATTTAGCATACGACACCAAAATGTGTCTTATTCAATCTCAACTAGATAAAGCAAAGGACACTATATTAGAAGAAGAGCCACCTTACTTATTAAATGAAATCACCATTTCAACCACTAAACCCTCCGAATCTAACTTCATCTCAACTATTAAAAAATTTCCTTATCAAAAATGATTTATATTCATAACTATTACTATTCACAATTATCAATTCACCTTTACTGCTATGGTTGATTCTGGAGCAGACCATAGTGTAATTAGAGACGGTATATTTCCAACAAAATATTATGAATCATCAAAAGAAAAATTAGTAACAGCAAATAATTCTCCTTTACGAGTTAAGGGAAAATTGACTAAAACATCCATCTGTAATGAAACAATATGTTTCAAACATCAATTCATAATTGTACATAACTTAAACACATATGTCATATTAGGAATTCCATTTCTCACACAAATTTATTCATTCTGGGTTGATTCAAACGGATTAGGAACAAAAATTATGGGACAAAAAATATTATTCAAATTCATAACCCCTATACAATACAATGAATTAAATACCTTACAAACTAATTCAATTTATCATAGTATAACTTCGATTATTCAAAAAAACCAAAATAAAATTACATTCCCCCAAAATAATATTTTACACGGGCAATTAGTTAAAGTTCATTCAGGTGTCTGGTTAGGTTCTCCAAAGTCCTATCCTACCATCAAGAAAGAAATTCTTTCTATTGTTCAAAACATTCAAAATGATCCTCTGAATAAAAGATTCCTTTTCCGAATTCATTATCAATCAGCCACGTTCATTCTTTCTTGTTCAAATAATTCCTTACCTGATTTCCTAACTCAAGAAAATTTTAACCGCAGATTCAAAATGAGTACCGACAGAGGAAAATCTCCGATTCAAAAGACTGTTAATTCAAAAAATTATGAGATCAAAGTTTCACCCATTCAAAGTCCCAATAGATTTCAAATCTTAGGTAATTTTCCTCCTCTCTCTTATGCCATGACTTCTCAATTGCCTTCCTCAAAATTTCAAAGTACTTCAAAACCTCAGTCCACATCCGATTCATCTCTCTATTTTATTAAAAAACATCCAGACCATTTACTTCTTACCAATTTCACTGAAGTTCCTGATTACAAAACTCTCACCTCATTTATTAATAAACTTTTCCCAATTGGTTGTCAATGGATTCCTGATGAACCCCTCAAAAATCAAAGGTACTATGAACTTGTCTTAGTTGATTCCGGCTCTATTGAGCTATATCATACTATGGACAAAAATAATCCTGACAAAATTTCCTACTCCAAGTGCATCATCAAAAAGGTAATTAAGCCAACAGAATGGGCATCCTATGCTACGAAAAAGGACTTTACCGTCAACTATATTCCAAAAGGATACTCCTATCATGACTACCGGATGGCCTGGTATCGAGCATTCCTCTACAGACTATTTGATCATTCATGGTTCTTCACTTTTCATTCAAACTGTCAAGACGATTTTCCAATATGGTTTTACGAATGGTGGCAGTCATACGGACCCACACCGGATATTCTACCACCAGCAGTACTGAAAGGATTTAATCTCTACTTACTCAAGGCTAAGGGACTACACTATGATAAGTCAGTACAGTTCTACAGGGAGTTCAAAGTACCATGGATTTTCTGTTGGAGTTACAAAGTTGCTCAATACTACACTATTGCAGATAAATTTTCAATGAGCCTCTTCAGAGAATTCAAAATTAAATGGTGGGACAAATTCAACCAAGACATCTGTTCTGATATCACAGTTACAGAGTTCCTCAACACCGGCAAAAAACTTCAACATCAAATTCAACAGGTTGCTAAACAGACAGCTTCTCCAGTCACTCCAAAATCTACTCATAAAACTCCAATATCAATTCCAGAAGACTCTGACTCAGATGACGAATATCGGCAATTCCTCAAATTTCAAAAATTCAAGAAACTCCAAAAGCAACTCAAAGGGTCACGTGCAAGCTCCATCACATCTTCATCATCCATTGATCCCTCCATAGATCCAATCGGTGGACATGATCCCTACGACATGTAAAAAAAAAAAAAAAAAAATTCTACTAACACTTTCTTTGCAGAATTCTTCCTCATCGAGGAAACGTCACTATTCAAAAATTCAGCAGAATTCTTCCTCATCACGAAGACGTCACTATTCAAAAATGCATCCTACCAACAAACTTCAAAGCATCAAAGATGGCCTAACAAGGAACAAGGACAATAAGGACAAAATATCCAAAGATGGGACAACAAGGACAAAGTATCCAAAGATGGCCTACCAAGGCAAAAAATTTCAGCATTCAAAAACCAACGGCTCTCCAACATGGCATAACAAGCTAAGCCTAATAAGCCAAACTAAGCCTAATACGCCAAAAGGAAATTAAAGGCAATAATCGCTTTGCTAAATCACTTTAAAAGTCTCATCAAACAAAAGCAGAATAGACAGTCGTTCACCTCCAAAGATGCACAGTTCAAAAAGGCATAAAGCAAGCAAGGCACTCCGGACAAAAGCATTCAAAGACAAAGCAGTCAATCAACAAGACACAAAGCAAAACGGTTTCCTCCAGCACTCCAGACAAGGCATTCATTCAACAAGACAGAAAGCAAAGAAGATTCCTCACGCATGCAAAAGAAGATAATAAGCCATTCAAATCACATCTCATCAAAGTCACCTCAAGCAGGCACTTCCAAATAAAGGCAATGATTCATCATTCTCCAGAAGCCACGGTTCGCTCTATAAAAGAGGGATCCCCTTCATTCATCAAGGGCATCGGGAAAAACCACGGAGATCACCCACTAATCACCTACATCACCCACAATTAGCCTAAACCTTCTCTTCAACAATTCCAACCTGTACCTCTACCAATTGATTGTACTACTTGTATTCAATTTTCAAGTACCAAGGCATTGTTTGTAAGTTTTCTTTCTTGAATTCCATTTTATGAATTAATATTATCATCATTTCATTCGTTGCTGTCTTCCTGATATTATTAAGTCCAAATTACTCCCTGCTTATTTCCTTGTCTGCTTCCAGGGTTCGTAATGGTATCAGAGCCATTTCCATTCGTTGCGGTAACTATATAAACTATGCCTGGAACACCCTATCCTGCGGGCTTGCCAACGGACTTATAAGCTTACCAACGCTTGCCAACGCCTACTAAAATTCAACATTGCCTCATAGTATGCACTAATGCTAACTAACATGCAAGAATCATGGCTCTGATACCATTACGAACCCAGGAAGCAGACAAGGAAATAAGCAGGGAGTAATTTGGACTTAATATTATCATCATTTCCATTCGTTGCTGTCTTCCTGATATTATTAAGTCCAAATTACTCCCTGCTTATTTCCTTGTCTGCTTCCTGGGTTCGTAATGGTATCAGAGCCATGATTCTTGCATGTTAGTTAGCATTAGTGCATACTATGAGGCAATGTTGAATTTTAGTAGGCGTTGGCAAGCGTTGGTAAGCTTATAAGTCCGTTGGCAAGCCCGCAGGATAGGGTGTTCCAGGCATAGTGTTTCCGTGTTCCAGTCTATTAAAAGGTTAACCCCGCAGATAGTAACGCATTAGTAATGACTAATATTGTTAAAAAAGTGTTTCTAGGTTCCAATTCATCCTCAGGATCAAATAAGAAAATAATAAGAAGTAGAGAGGACATAATTCATGAAGACTATTTAGAATGGAAAATTCCAAATGAAAAATTAGACAACATTTATAGTATAGGAACATTTGATTTCAAAACATCATACGCAATTAAAATTCATGAAGAAACATTTAATATTCAAAATAAATTTCAAACCATACAACTATTATCTACCTTAGCATTACAAGAATTCCTAAAGAAAGGATTTCGTTATATTCATTTTGGATTAATATAAGTTGCAATTAAACCTTTAGTTCATACAGGTGTAGACATTCCTGTGTATACAACAATAAGAGATAAAAGATTAAAAAGATACAAGTCATCTATTTTATCTATGATTCAAACCAATATATGTAATGGTCCAGTTTATTTCAACTGTATGCCTAATTACTCTGTATCATTAACAGACCCATTAATCTTAAATTCATTAATCTTAGATGTTCATTTACAAGGTGACGAATTTGAAAGATTTACTAAGCAAGTAGCTGTTATGTATAAAATATATTTCAAATTAATGAACACTAATATGAACCCTAAATTAAAAATGATCAGTACTACTTCTATACAAGAAGAAACTGTCTTACTCCAAATTGAGGCAGAACATTCAAAAACCTTTGTCCCTAGAAGATTAAAATGGAACGAAATTACAATTCCGGAAGAATTTAGGATAGAAAATCCTCAAACTCCTAGAGACATAGAACAAACAAAAATTTCTGATATTATTGAAGAAAATGATGGAACGGTATTAATACGTTTTAATTCACTAAGAGAAAGACCTTCAACTTCCTTTAGATATCCTGAATCCAGTAGAAAATCATGTTCAGATTATTCATTCCAACAGCCCATTAAAGTATTTCATAAATCTCCTCTTCCAGAAATGGATCAAGAAAATTATTCTCCAACATCATCCCAGATGAAAGGAGACTTTAGTGAAATTAATGCCATCACCAGTGTTAAACCCTTCATCAATCAAAGTTTTGAATTAATGGAAGACTTTAGAAACGAATCAAAATATTTCAAATGGTTTTCAAAATTTGATAATACTTCCAAAGAAATAATAATAAAAGAATGGATCATTGATATGAACAAATATAAACTTAATTTTAACTTTGAAATCTGGCTAGAAAATTATTTAAAGAAACAAGGTATTCAACACCCCTATGATCAATCCCGTATAGATGTTCAAACTAGTTTATATAAAAAATGGCAATTAATGGATGGTAAAACTGTAACTTCTATCTACCCCCCGTTACAATCTATTAAAATTACTACTAATGAAGGTGAAGTTACTGCTTCACCTTTCAAATAAGGTAAAGATAATAATGAACCAATCAATGTTGAAGACATTAAAAAAATATATCATCAGAATAATTATTCAAATCAGATGTTACATACTATAACACAACAAATTGATTCATTATCAACAGAAATTAAAGGAATACAAAAAGAAAAGAATTCAAACTTTCCACAAAGCTATTCAGCACCACATTGACAACCAATTGCAGACAAGGAAATAAGCAGGGAGTAATTTGGACTTAATAATATCAGGAAGATAGCAACGAATGGAAATGATGATAATATTAATTCATAAAATGGAATTCAAGAAAGAAAACTTACAAACAATGCCTTGGTACTTGGAAATTGAATACAAGTAGTACAATTAATTGGTAGAGGTACATGTTGGAATTGTTGAAGAGAAGGTTTAGGCTTATTGTGGGTGATGTAGGTGATTAGTGGGTGATCTCCGTGATTTTTTCGATGCCCTTGATGAATGAAGGGGATCCCTTTTTATAGAGCGAACCGTGGCTTCTGGAGAATGATGAATCATTGCCTTTATTTGGAAGTGCCTGCTTGAGGTGACTTTGATGAGATGTGATTTGAATGGCTTCTTATCTTCTTCTGCATGCGTGAGGAATCTTCTTTGCTTTCTATCTTGTTGAATGAATGCCTTATTCGGAGTGCTGGAGGAATCCGTTTTGCTTTGTGTCTTGTTGATTGACTGCTTTGTCTTTGAATGCTTTTGTCCGGAGTGCCTTACTTGCTTTATGCCTTTTGAACTGTGCATCTTTGGAGGTGAACGGCTGTCTTTTCTGCTTTTGTTTGATGAGACTTTTGAAGTGATTTAGCAAAGCGATTATTGCCTTTAATTTCCTTTTGGTGTATTAGGCTTAGTTTGGCTTATTAGGCTTAGCTTGTTATGCCATGTTGGAGAGCCGTTGGTTTTTGAATGCTGAAATTTTTTGCCTTGGTAGGCCATCTTTGGATACTTTGTCCTTGTTGTCCCATCTTTGGATATTTTGTCCTTGTTGTCCTTGTTCCTTGTTAGGCCATCTTGGATGCTTTGAAGTTTGTTAGTATGATGCATTTTTAAATAGTGACGTCTTCGTGATGAGAAAGAATTCTGCTGAATTTTTGAATAGTGACGTTTCCTTGATGAGGAAGAATTCTGCAAAGAAAGTGTTAGTAGAATTTTTTTTTTTAACATGTCGTAGGGATCCTGTCGACCGATTGGATCTATGGAGGGATCAATGGATGATGAAGATGTGGTGGAGCTTGCACGTGACCCTTTGAGTTGCTTTTGGAGTTTCTTGAATTTTTAAAATTTGAGGAATTGCCGATATTCGTCATCCGAGTCAGAGTCTTCTGGAATTGATATTAGAGTTTTATGAGTAGATTTGGAGTGACTGAAGAAGCTGTCTGTTTAGCAACCTATTGAATTTGATGTTGAAGTTTTTTGCCGGTGTTGAGGAACTCTGTAACTGTGATATCAGAACTGATGTCTTGGTTGAATTTGTCCCACCATTTAATTTTGAATTCTCTGAAGAGGCTCATTGGAAATTTATCTGCAATAGTGTAGTATTGAGCAACTTTGTAACTCCAACAGAAAATTCATGGTACTTTGAACTCCCTGTAGAACTGTACTGACTTATCATAGTGTAGTCCCTTAGCCTTGAGTAAGTAGAGATTAAATCCTTTCAGTACTGCTGGTGGTAGAATATCCGGTGTGGGTCCGTATGACTGCCACCATTCATAAAACCATATTGAAAAATCGTCTTGGCAGTTTGAATGAAAAGTGAAGAACCATGAATGATCAATTGGTCTGTAGAGGAATGCTCGATACCAGGCCATCCGGTAGTCATGATAGGAGTATCCTTTTGGAATATAGTTGACGATAAAGTCCTTTGTCGTAGCATAGGATGCCCATTCTGTTGGCTTAATTACCTTTTTGATGATGCACTTGGAGTAGGAAATTTTGTCAGGATTATTTTTGTCCATAGTATGATATAGCTCAATAGAGCCGGAATCAACTAAGACAAGTTCATAGTACCTTTGATTTTTGAGGGGTTCATCAGGAATCCATTGACAACCAATTGGGAAAAGTTTATTAATAAATGAGGTGAGAGTTTTGTAATCAGGAACTTCAGTGAAATTGGTAAGAAGTAAATGGTCTGGATGTTTTTTGGTAAAATAGAGAGATGAATCGGATGTGGACTGAGGTTTTGAAGTACTTTAAAATTTTGAGGAAGGCAATTGAGAAGTCATGGCATAAGGGAGAGGAGGAAAATTACCTAAGATTTGAAATCTATTGGGACTTTGAATGGGTGAAACTTTGATCTCATAATTTTTTGAATTGACAGTCTTTTGAATCGGAGATTTTCCTCTGTCGGTACTCATTTTGAATCTGCGGTTAAAATTTTCTTGAGTTAGGAAATCAGGTAAGAAATTATTTGAACAAGAAAGAATGAACGTGGCTGATTGATAATGAATTCGGAAAAGGAATCTTTTATTCAGAGGATCATTTTGAATGTTTTGAACAATAGAAAGAATTTCTTTCTTGATGGTAGGATAGGACTTTGGAGAACCTAACCAGACACCTGAATGAAATTTAACTAATTGCCCGTGTAAAATATTATTTTGGGGGAATGTAATTTTATTTTGGTTTTTTTGAATAATCGAAGTTATACTATGATAAATGGAATTAGTTTGTAAGGTATTTAATTTATTGTATTGTATAGGGGTTATGAATTTGAATAATATTTTTTGTCCCATAATTTTTGTTCCTAATCCGTTTGAATCAACCCAAAATAGATAAATTTGTGTGTGAAATAGAATTCCTAATATGACATCTGTGTTTAAGTTATGTACAATTATGAATTGATGTTTGAAACATATTGTTTCATTACAGATGGATGTTTTAGTCAATTTTTCCTTAACTCGTAAAGGAGAATTGTTTGCTGTTACTAATTTTTCTTTTGTTGATTCATAATATTTTGTTAGAAATATACCGTCTCTAATTACACTATGATCTGCTCCAGAATCAACCATAGCAGTAAAGGTGAATTGATAATTGTGAATAGTAATAGTTATGAATATAAATCATTTTTTATAAGGAAATTTTTTAATAGTTGAGATGAAGTTAGATTCGGAGGGTTTAGTGGTTGAAATGGTGATTTCATTTAATAATTAAGGTGGCTCTTCTTCTAATATAGTGTCCTTTGCTTTATCTAGTTGAGATTGAATAAGACACATTTTGGTGTCGTATGCTAAATTTTTGATTTCTATTTGATTTAAATTTTCTTTAATATTCTTAACCTCTTCTTTTAATAATTTTATTTCGGTTCGAAGTTCATGAATATTATTTGGTTGGGGTTTTAAAGTTGTTTGAATAGGATATGTTTCAAAAAGTTTGGAAATACTAAAGGGTTGAATTGGTTTATCCTGATTGTCTTCTTCATTAATTATTAAGGTTTTTAATTTTTCTAAATGTTCTTTTTGTTTTTCTGGATCAGGGATTTGTTGTATCATATCAAATATTAATTCTTTTGAATCTCTTCTTAAATTTTTTGCTTTAGGTAGTTTTAAAGTGTTTCGTGTATTAATCATGTTTATTTGCTTACATGTAGATGAATCGTCATCAGATCTTGAGGAATAATAAAATCCATCATCTTCAGATATTTTATTAATTGTAGAATAGAGGTGTAATTTTTCTTTAAATTTTTCTTTAATGTTTGAATCTATATCGGATAAATTGTCTATTATTTCATTAATTTTGTTTTTTCCTTTTGATTTGCATTTACTTGCGATGTGACCAGGTTTGCCACATTTATAACAAGTAATTCTTTTGGATTGATAATAGTCTTCATTTGAATGTCCTTTAGGATGTTTATATTTCTTTGGCTTATATTTTTTGTAAGGAATCATTTTTTGTTTATATTTCTTTTCTGTTGAGGGAGCTCTTATTCCTGTGATGCCAAATACTTCACAGAAAGAACCCATTTCTTTGCGTTTATTACCGTATTTGGCTTGGAATTTTAATTCTTGACAGGCTAGTAATGCTTCTTTTTTAACGAATGCAAATAATTGTCCATATGTTATTGTACTAAAATCAATATTGTCGTCTTCAATTCCCATAGCCTTTTTAATACTTGTAAATACTCTTTATGAAAATAGGTTAGGTAAACCAGTAATAAATTTTTCTTTCCAAAATGATTTGTTTGAATCTGATCGTTTTAAGACATGAGTTAAAAACATATCTTTATACCATCTAAAATCAAAAAGGGTTGGACATCTTAAATTAGTAAGGAGTATTTTTGAAGATCCCAATTCTTCTGCAGGGTTTCCTACAAAATGTGTTGCTATTGTAACCATGAGAAAACTAGTGGAATCATTTTTTCTAGTAATAGTTCCTTGAGCATCTTCTACTTCTATTTCATGATTTAAAATAGTCTGTTTATCTTCTAAGGTTAATGAATTATCCCACCAGTATTTTAATTGACCAGTGAATCCGGTAACTATATAAACTGTGAAATTTTGTTCTGGTAATCGATTTATTTTATAGGCAGTTACTGCCATACCCATTTCTTTAAAGTATTTAATATTTCATATTCACTTTTTCCGTCAATATTCCATTCATAGACGGAGGTACCATCATAACTTGATTTGAATATTGCTCGTTCTTCATATTGAATATCTGGAGGTGTTGGCCTAGGGTAATAATTTTTTGTGTTGTTTTTACGCCAGTTATAGGAATCATGGTTGTTATTCCAATTGCTTCTGTATGAATTATCATTTTTCTTGTATTTTGTATTAATCCGATTAATTTCTAAGTTTTTATCTGTTCCTTGAATATTATCTTCTATTTGATTTATTTGTTGAATTAAGGAATTATCAGAGGTTGAATCATCAGCAGAATCTTCTGCAGATTCAGATTCTGAAGCATTGTGTTCTTCAATGGTATTTATTTTTGATGTGCTTGGAATGTCCTTTTCTTTATTATTAATTTTTTCTAATGCTTGAGTTATTTGTCCTAATAAATTTAGTGGTTGAATTTTTTCTGAAAGTTCAATTGGTATACTAGTTGGTTGAAAATGTGGTGCTGAATAGCTTTGTGGAAAGTTTGAATTCTTTTCTTTTTGTATTCCTTTAATTTCTGTTGATAATGAATCAATTTGTTGTGTTATAGTATGTAACATCTGATTTGAATAATTATTCTGATGATATATTTTTTTAATGTCTTCAACATTGATTGGTTCATTATTATCTTTACCTCGTTTGAAAGGTGAAGCAGTAACTTCTCCTTCATTAGTAGTAATTTTAATAGTGTAACGGGGGTAGATAGAAGTTACAGTTTTACCATCCATTAATTGCCATTTTTTATATAAACTAGTTTGAACATCTATTCGGGATTGATCATAGGGGTGTTGAATACCTTGTTTCTTTAAATAATTTTCTAGCCAGATTTCAAAGTTAAAATTAAGTTTATATTTGTTCATATCAATGATCCATTCTTTTATTATTATTTCTTTGGAAGTATTATCAAATTTTGAAAACCATTTGAAATATTTTGATTCGTTTCTAAAGTCTTCCATTAATTCAAAACTTTGATTGATGAAGGGTTTAACACTGGTGATGGCATTAATTTCACTAAAGTCTCCTTTCATCTGGGATGATGTTGGAGAATAATTTCCTTGATCCATTTCTGGAAGAGGAGATTTATGAAATACTTTAATGGGTTGTTGGAATGAATAATCTGAACATGATTTTCTACTGGATTCAGGATATCTAAAGGAAGTTGAAGGTCTTTCTCTTAGTGAATTAAAACGTATTAATACCGTTCCATCATTTTCTTCAATAATATCAGAAATTTCTGTTTGTTCTATGTCTCTAGGAGTTTGAGGATTTTCTATCCTAAATTCTTCCGGAATTGTAATTTCGTTCCATTTTAATCTTCTAGGGACAAAGGTTTTTGAATGTTCTGCCTCAATTTGGAGTAAGACAGTTTCTTCTTGTATAGAAGTAGTACTGATCATTTTGAATTTAGGGCTCATATTAGTGTTCATTAATTTGAAATATATTTTATACATAACAGCTACTTGCTCAGTAAATCTTTCAAATTCGTCACCTTGTAAATGAACATCTAAGATTAATGAATTTAAGATTAATGGGTCTGTTAATGATACAGAGTAATTAGGCATACAGTTGAAATAAACTGGACCATTACATATATTGGTTTGAATCATAGATAAAATAGATGACTTGTATCTTTTTAATCTTTTATCTCTTATTGCTGTATACACATGAATGTCTACACCTGTATGAACTAAATGTTTAATTGCTACTTGTATTAATCTAAAATGAATATAACGAAATCCTTTCTTTAGGAATTCTTGTAATGCTAAGGTAGATAATAGTTGTATGGTTTGAAATTTATTTTGAATATTAAATGTTTCTTCATGAATTTTAATTGCGTATGATGTTTTGAAATCAAATGTTCCTATACTATAAATGTTGTCTAATTTTTCATTTGGAATTTTCCATTCTAAATAGTCTTCATGAATTATGTCCTCTCTACTTCTTATTATTTTCTTATTTGATCCTGAGGATGAATTGGAACCTAGAAACACTTTTCTAATAATATTAGTCATTACTAATGTGTTACTATCTTGTAATGCATAGAAAATAGGAATTCTTGTAATGCATAGACATGGTAATGAATGGACCTTTTCTTTGATTAGTTTGACCACTTGAGTATGCTTGTCAGACCATGCTGGTGGATCTTTTTGAAGTCTTTGAAATAGTGGTGCACAAGTTGTTCTTATTTTTGGGATGAAATCGGATACGTAATTTAAGCACCCTAAGAATCTTTGTAATTGGGTTTTATCTTTAATTATATCGGGAAATTTGTTTGCAAATTCTATTGACCTATTAATTGGTATTATGGTTCCTCTATGAACATTATGTCCTAAAAATCTAATAGATGTTTGAAATAATTTCTTTTTGTTGCGGAAATGACTAGTCCATTCTTTTTGATTGTCTGAAAGAAAGTATTTAGTGCTATGATAAAGTGAATTAGTTTGCAAAGTATTTAGTGCTTTATATTTTATAGGGGTTATGAATTTGAATAAGATTTTCTGTCCCATAATTTTTATTCCTAATCCGTTTGAATCAACCCAAAATGGATAAATTTGTGTTAGGAATGGAATTCCTAATATTACGTCAGTGTTTAAGTCATTTACAATTATGAATTGGTGTTTGAAACATATTGTGTTATTACATATAGATGTTTTAGTAAGTTTTCCTTTAACTTGTAAAGGAGAGTTGTTAGCTGTTACTAATTTTTCATTTATTGATTCATAATATTTTGTTGGAAATATACCATCTCTAATGACACTATGGTCAGCTCCAGAATCAATCATGGCATTAAAGGTGATTTACAGTTGTGAATTGTAATAGTTTACAATTCATCCTCAGGATCAAATAAGAAAATAATAAGAAGTAGAGAGGACATAATTCATGAAGACTATTTAGAATGGAAAATTCCAAATGAAAAATTAGACAACATTTATAGTATAGGAACATTTGATTTCAAAACATCATACGCAATTAAAATTCATGAAGAAACATTTAATATTCAAAATAAATTTCAAACCATACAACTATTATCTACCTTAGCATTACAAGAATTCCTAAAGAAAGGATTTCGTTATATTCATTTTGGATTAATACAAGTAGCAATTAAACCTTTAGTTCATACAGGTGTAGACATTCCTGTGTATACTGCAATAAGAGATAAAAGATTAAAAAGATACAAGTCATCTATTTTATCTATGATTCAAACCAATATATGTAATGGTCCAGTTTATTTCAACTGTATGCCTAATTACTCTGTATCATTAACAGACCCATTAATCTTAAATTCATTAATCTTAGATGTTCATTTACAAGGTGACGAATTTGAAAGATTTACTGAGCAAGTAGCTGTTATGTATAAAATATATTTCAAATTAATGAACACAATATGAACCCTAAATTCAAAATGATCAGTACTACTTCTATACAAGAAGAAACTGTGTTGGTTGGGTGACCCTTTCCCATCAAATGCTTGAAGGGTTAGAGCCTTGAACTTGGACGGGTATGGAACCAAGTCCCATTCAGCAGGATAGGGCCGGACCACTCCTGCTTCTTGGAGGCCTTTACGGTTGGTAAGGGCCTCGAGGCGTTGCTCCAATTGACTCATTCTTTTAGCATGAGCCTTTCCCTGGTCTTGGTCGCCCTTTACTTGCGACGAGGATTTGGACGAACTAGAAGTAGATCGCTACCTCTCCTCAGAAGGTTTGGAAGATGAGCTTTCTCCTTTTTTCCCTTTGCCCTTCGACTTTTTAGGAGGAGATTTCCTCCTGTCTTAGAGCAACTGTGCAAGCATCTGCTTGAGGGAGTCGATGGATTCCTGCTGAGAAAGAATCATATCAATTTGTGCCTTCTGGATCTTTTCTAAACGTCTAGCCGTCTCCTCAGGAGTGCCTATCATGTAGGCAGAAGCCTCCTTCTCAACGGAAGAGTTTGAAGCCCGTGATTCCGCTACGGCGGAGTGAGAATCATTCACTTTAATGCCACGGGCTAAGGCATTATAATCAATTGGGGGAATGGCCCCAGTCCGGGTGCGAGTGTGTTAATACACCCCTTCCGGTTCAGAGTCAGACTGTAACGCCCCGATCTGGCGGGTAGGAGACGCTACTGTGACGTATATACGCAGGTCAGAAATACCCTCACGTATATACGCTAAGCATCATCACAAGTAAATAAAAGAGTACAGAAGCACATGGCAATATACATTCCAACATAAGGATTACAAAGTTATCACAGAGCGTGATATACTGGTACATGTACATTATATCACAGCCAGGTACAAAAGTAAACTTTACAATTTGTACAACAAAAGGTGCTCACGGGCTGAGAAGAAAATCCCCGAGCTTGCAGGAAGATTCAGAAAACAGAAGGAGTTAGGACAGGTCAGCCTGCTCCGAGAGATAAGCTTGATCTTCGGTGGAGGGCTCCGCTTCAGTCCACGCTTCAGAACCTGAACATGCAAGTTCAGGGGAGTCAGAAACTCCCTAACAAATAGGCAGGTGAAAGCCAAGTGTCATGTAGAGATAAGTATATGTATATGTTGATATGATCAAACAGTATTAAGCATCAAGAACTGTGTTGAGAGAGCATGTACAGTAAACATGAAATGGAAGCATAAAATAAAAGTGATAAGACCTGAATAAATCTATTTCTGCCATTTTTAATTTTTATACTTATTACTCGATCTACCCATATGTCTAGGTATGTGTAATAGCGTCCCAGCACACATACATCCACATAGGAGTAAATCGAGGCTGTTATTGGAAACCAAAGGGGGTATCAACGAACAATCTTTACAGTGGGTCCCGTGCTTGCTCGGGACCACGGTCCAGGACGTTCCGTTACTGGTGCTCGGAACCAGCCGCAAGGCGTACATGAGGGTCTTATAGAATGCCCTTAACAAGATGGTATCAGGAAGGAGGGAGCCAGCACTCCCCTCGGTCGCCTGGAGGCCCACAGGTCAGACCGGAAATTTTAGTTGCACAACATACCTAGTGCCACTGTAAACACGAACATGTATTGATAGCCGCAAGTTTCCCCCGACCCAATTCAAGTGGTTTCTTTTTATAATTTATTATGTAATTATCAATTTATGAGAAAGCAAGTGCATAACTAGATCAGGAGTTCAAGAGTAAATGAGTATTGTCATTTCAAGTCACTGTATATAATACAGGATAGCAAGTACAAGATTCCCGTAAATATGACAATCTAAAGTCAGGTATCAATATGATATTGCGGGGTAAGTATCCAGTAGTAGCATGATGCATGCAAGTGTGCCAGAAAATAATATAATATCAGTCAACCATGACAAAGCAGAAAAATCTGAAGGAAGGCGAGAAACACTCGCCTAAAACTTCAAGAAATATCGAAAAATCCCAAGCTCTGAAATCCAGGGAATCAATGCGTTTAAATATTTATGGAGGAGAGAATGAAGATGCGAAAATCGCAGTCGCGGGAGTCTCAGACGCAAGAATAGCAGACGCGGGGTTCGCGTCACAAGGATGGCACAAACGCGGGGTTCGAGACCTACGTTCAAGTTAGGACGCGAGGAGAACGCGGACGCGGTCTTTGGGTTCTGCGTCGCGTTAACACAAGAAAAACACAGACGCAGGCATTAGCTCCGCGTTGTGTTGACACGAGAGGGACGCAGACGCGGGCATGGACTCCGCGTAGCGTCGATACAATAACGCGAAGGTCGCGTTAAGGGATTGCCTAGACGCGGGGGTGAGATCCGCGTTAGAAATCAAACAGAGAGGAAGAGAGGAAGGGAAAGGTGATTTTGTTGGTGGTTGAAGTAAAGGAGATGTAGGTGGTCACGTTGGTGTTGTCGTTGCAATTGTTGAAATGACACCTAGAGGGGGGGTGAATAGGTGTAAGTGCTAATCTAGAAACTAAATGCTAACTATGTGATCTAAATGCGGAAGCTAATGCAAATGTTGCACAAACTTGATACAATACAACAAGTGTAGCCGAATTCCCTTTGCAGGGCTCTGGACTAACTCCTCTTGATTCCCCTTGAAATGGGTTGAGGTGCTATGTGAAGCTCTTGTTGGATGAGTATAAGTTAAGCATATACACACAAGCAATCCAAGCAATATGAAATATGTGCACACACAATCAAGCCAAGTATATAAGAATAAATAACAATATAAAAGATGCAAGGCAACACAAGCAATGTATATGATATGATACAATGAAAGAATGATGCTTGCACAAAGTAAGGAGAGTAAGAGTTGAGAGAAATTAGATCAAACGCAAACACTAAATATGTTTCGAGGTTCGAGCACCTTGCTCTACATCCCCGCCTACACCACCGTGTAGGATTTTTAATCCACTAACTCCCACCAAGGGAACCTCCACCAAGGAGGATTTCTTACAACTCTAGGAGTACCAAACTCCTCTCTCAATACAACCTCCACCGAGGCCAACAACAACCAACAACAACACCTCTACCTAAGAGGCTCACAACCAATCTCAATCACCTCACACTTGAGGGATACAAACCAATCACCCGATCACCTCTACCAAAGAGGGATACAACAAGAATAAGGGTGTACAACTTAGAGGTTAAAACAACAACCTCAAAAACTCTCTCTTTTCTCTTTTCCACTAAACAAAAGATCCTAATAGATTAGGATAGAAGATATAGCTCAAGTGGAAACAAGGTGTTTTCGAAAACAAGCAACAAAGAAAAACTACTTGGGAAATTTCTTGTAAATGATAATAAATGAAAACAATACAATATCCCAAATCCTAGTTCTCTTTGATTTTCCAAACCCCTTGAAAACAATAAGGATAAAAACTTTTAAGCTTTAAAACTCTTTAAAACTTCTTTTAAACTCAGGAGAAACTGGGATTTTTTTCTTCTAAAAACCTTGGCCAAAATCCCAAAGAGTTGGGGTTTATATAGGCCAAACAGAAAACTAGCCGTTAGGCTGATGTGACAGCCTGACTGGCCTAACGGTCGACCGGCCGGTCGACCGTCCAACGGTCATATTTTGACCCGTTGGAGCTACCGGTCGACCGCCCGGTCGACCGAAACAAACCGAGAGCAAACTTCTTTCAGAACAGTCGACCGCTCGGTCGACTGGCCCACTGTGCTGCCAAACGTGCACAAGGTTGTGCACGTCGGTCGACCGCTCGGTCGACCGGCCTTTGGTGCGGTCGACCGTACAGTCGACCGACCTGGCCTGACAGCCAGTTCCAGGTCTGAAAAATATGTTAAAATAATTTTGAAAAATCTTTTATGACTTGAAAAAATACCCAAAATTGTTTTTACCATATTGCATTGATATGTAAACAAGTGATAAATATTTCTACTCAAATATCAAGCATATGAAACCATTTTTGTTTCTTAAGATTTTTACCAAAAACTAAAACATGTATTTCATCAAACTTGGTTTTTCCATATATGAATAGGATAGTCAAAATAAGCTTGTTAAAGAAATTTCAGCATGCATGTATAGATAGAAAACATCTACTATACATATGAACTATGTAAACTTGTTTTGATAAAAACTATTCATGAAAACCAATTCCAAAACATAAAAACGTGTGTGTTTGTGCACTTGAGCATATCAACTATACTAAGCTTTACAAATGGATCTAAAAATACACTATCTAAACTAGGATACCTAAGCCTTCTTGATGACCTCCATCTTCAAGTAGACTAGCTCCCAAACACGATCCACGGAGTGCAAAGGTATGATCTTTAAGGTTTGGCACCGGAATCACCATGAAAAGCTTCTAAACATCTTGTTGAAGCTAATCAACAACTAATATCTTGCTAATAATCTGAAACTTAAAATCACAAGATTATTAGTAAACATATAACTACATGAGTTGATCATCATCAAAACTAGAGTGGAAGGCCTTTGGGCCAACAATTGTCACCGGAATGATTACCGGAATAATCGTAAAAGATTACCGGAATAATCAATGGAGATGTTGCTTGCAATTGTCACCGAATTTATTACCGGAATAATCGTGAACGATTACCGGAATAATCATCGGAGACGTTGCCGACGAAGAAGAGCTCGGCCCTAATCCAAAGGAGGTGGCCGACCCTTAAAAGAGAAGGAGGTTGATGGTGCAAGTATAGTTCAATTTGAAAAAAGGGATTTTGCAAACGATGTTTCGGAGGACGAATCTATAGTTCGTCGGAAAGAGGATGACGAGGAGGAGAAGATGGTATGGTTGGTGGTGGCTAAGGTGGTGTAGATGGTGGTGGGGAAGGTGGTGAAGTTGATGGAGAAGATGGGTTCCCTTGATGTTTCTGAAAGATCACCTAGAGGGGGGGTGAATAGGTGATGGCTAATCTAATGGTCACTTATGAACAAATAATGCGGAATTAAATCTAAGTAGACCAAAGTAAAACTTATTACACTAAACACTTAGGTATAACACAAGAGTGTTGCCGAATTCCCTTTGCAGGGCTCTGGACAAGCTCCTCTAGATTCTCCTTGAATGGGTTGAGGTGCCGCGTTGGCTCTCTTGGTTGAATACAAGTGTTAGCAACAATCCCACGCAAGTATATATAACAATTAAGCACAAGGGTATATCAAGCATATAAATGATAATGACAATAATTAAATGCAAGATATAAAATGAGACAAAGGGAGAGAGAAATAGGAATCGCAAACACAAGGATATGTTTCGAGGTTCGAGCACACTTGCTCTACATCCCCGCCTTCGACACACGAAGGATTTCCACTATGCAAGATCCCAATGGATCTCTCCCCGGTGCCGCAACACCTACAAGCCCTCAGACTCCCGAGTCCCGTACACACGCAAGCCCCACAAGTTTGCCGAGGCCGCACCTCGAACCAAAGAGTTCACAACCGAACTCCACACCAACGAGCACACTTGCCCGTCTCCTCAAAGAACAAAGAAAAGATCTTTGGTGATCACAAGACTTTGATCACCTAAAGACACTCTCACTACAACACACCTATAGGATGAATAGACAATGAATAGCTCAAGTGTGGTGTGAGAAAGCAAGGAAAGAAGGCTATGGTGAAAAACTCAAGAATCACTTTTAAACACTCTTATAAAATCTTCCCTTTTGATTGGAAGTATTTGCTCACTATTTTAGTAGAGAAAACTCTCTGAAATGAAAGAGAAAATGTAACGCCCCGATCCCACGGGTACGGGGACGTCACTGCGACGTATATACGCAGGTCAGAAATACCCTCATGTATATACGCTAAGCATTAGTACAAGTAAGAATCAGAGTACAACAAAGCGTAGTATTCATTCATATGCCAACATAAGAGGTACAAATTACAAAGTTATCACAGGATATGATATACTATTACACAATACATGTATCTTATATCACAGCCAAGTCCAAAAGTACGATTTACAATACGAACACAAGATGCTCACGAGTTGGATGAAGACCCCGTGAGTTGAAGAGAAAAGTCTGGCACAAAAGAAACTGAAACTAGTCGGCTTGCTCAACAAGGAAAGCTTGATCTTCTGTGGACGGCTCCACTTCAATCCAAGCTCCGGAACCTGAACATACAAATTCAAGGGAGTCAGGATCTCCCAAACAAATGATCAGGTTACAGCCGAATGGCATAAGAGACAAGAGTAGGAGAGTTGGAACAATATTATAAATAATCAGCCTGCAAGTGATGGAAACACAACGAGTTAAAGTTGGAAAGACATTGTATAGGCTTAGGTTACAGCTCCATGAGACTAGTACCTCGAAGGAATAATCCAATAAGGAAACCCTCATCTATATACCTTTATCTCATGTCCCCGTAATCCAGGCTTATACAATGGATCCACAGTTGGCGTCTTTTATTATTATTACTTGTCTTACTTTGATATCTAGCTATGTGAACTAGCGTCCCAGCGTACATAGATCCATATCCGAGTAAAGTAAGGTTGTTATTGGAAACCAGCGGGGGTATCAACGAACTATGTTTACAGTGGGTCCCGTACATGCCCGGGACCACGGTCCAGGATTGTTCCGTTGCTTGGTGACAGAACCAGCCGCAAGGCTAACAGGAGGGACTTATGTATGCCCTTTATCATGATGGTATCAGGAAGAGGGAGCCAACACTCCCCTCGGTCTCCTGGAGGCCCACAGGTCAGACCGGATATTATAGTTGCACAACATACCTAATACCACTGTAAACACGAACATATATTGATAGCCGCATATTTCCCCCGACCCAATGCAAGTTGTCCTTTTTAGGACTCATTAGGTAATTATCAGATTTCGGGAATGAGCAGGAGCAAGTCAAGAATATCAGGAGTACAATTCGTACTATCATGTAAATCAAGTTGGTAAGAGTTATCATTCCCATTATCGTGATAATTATAAGAGTCAAGTGTATCATGCTTGGTGTCAAGAGATAGCATGATAAGAGGTGATATTCATCAAGTAACAAGTCATGAAGTAACAATATATAATGCATGTTCCAAGTATAAGACTTATTCCCAAGAAAACGATTAACCAAAGTAATCAGCCAAGATTAGTCGACTAGGGAAGATGACTAGTCGACTAATAAAAGAGTTAGTCGACTGTAGAGAAAGGGCAAGTCGACTAGTAGGGTGGCGTTTCAGGAAATCAGCGTTTTCAGAAAAAGGGTTAGTCGACTAAGGTGTTGGGGTAGTCGACTAGTCTGCTGCGTTTCGCAAAACGGCGTCTCACGAAGTCGCGTTTCACAAGCCCGCGTCTTGCCACAAGTCCGCGTCTCATGAATCCGCGTTTCACAAGTCCGCGTCTCACCAGAAAGAGTTAGCCAACAAGGGATGAAAGAGTAGGCGGCGTTTCAGGAAAAGGGCGCGTTTCTCAAGGTCGCGTCTCACATGGTCGCGTCCCACAAGGCCGCGTTTCCAAGAGGCGCGTTTCCCAAATTCGCGTCTCAGGAAGGTTAGTCGACTAGGGAGAAGGATTAGTCGACTAATGAAGTGCGTTTCAGAATAACAAAACTGGGTTTCACAGGATTAGTCAACTAGGAAGAAAATGTAGTCGACTAATAGAGGGGTCTAGTCGACTATAAAGAAGGAATAGTCGACTAACAGGGTGCAGATCAGGAAGCAAGATTCTGTTAAGTGTTTTGTAGATAATATTACAAGTTATAGAAAATGTCCAAGTCTTGGCGAGTAGAATTACTCGCCTAAAAACGATCTTATGCGTCCAACGTTCCGGGAGAGTCCTTGTTCAAGTTGTCGTTACTTATCACCAAAACGATTTCCGGAATAATCGCGAGCGATTACCGAAAAATCTATGGTGACGTTGTTTGACAAAGAAAAGCTCGGCCCCAAACCAAAAGGAGGGTACCGGCCTTAGAGTCTTGTCAACAAAGAAGAGCACGGCTCCAAACCAAAAGGAGTGACCGGCCTTCGCAAGGTGATGGAGTGGTGATGGTAGTTTGGAGAAGGTGAAGACTTTGGTGGTGGTTTGGAGTTTGGGGTTGGTTTAATGGAGTTTGAAGAAGGAAGAAGATGAAGGTAGGAGGTTGTAGAGGTTGTTGTTGTGGTGGAGATGAAGGAGGAGTTGGTGGAGGTTAAGGCTTTGGTGAAGTGGTGAAGAGAAAAATGAAGTGGAATGGAGAAGGAAAAGTTTATATAGGATTTGGATTTGTGAAGGAGATGCCAAAAATGTAAAAGAGAGGGGGTTTTTGTAAAATGGGGAGGCGAGGTGGCTCTCTTGGCCGACCTAAGGTGATGGGAGAGGTGTTTGAGTGTTTGGGATATTTTGGAGAGATATTTTGGGAGGAGGAGATATTTTTGGTGGAAGAAAATGGAAGAATGGAGAAGGTTGGAAAATTTGGTGGAAAGAAAAGGAAGGAAAGAAAAAGGAAAAAGGAAAAGAAAATGAAAAAAGGAAAGATATTTTCTTGGAAGTAAAGTGAAAATAATTAGAGTGGCGGATTCCCGGGATTCTGTCGCGGATGCGGAAATCTTTCGGAAAAATACCGAAATCGTCCCGAAATCAAGTATCTCGGAACGACCCATAAAAATTCTCAAAAATCAAGAATATTATGATAAGACTCATGGAGAAATTCGTTTGAAGAAATTCTATATAGGTTTTGAATTAAAAATCCTGGAATCGGGTGCCAGTATCGGTCGATGCCAGAATTGGCAAAAATCCGATAAATTCTGAAAATTCTCAAAAATTGCATTAAGATAGTAAATATTATTCTAAGCAAGTATGTGAAAGCGGTTTCTCAAAATTTGATCCCAGTTGTAAATTAAAATCTAGGAGTAAACCAGCGGTGCCGATTAATCCTGATTTTTAGGGTATTTAGAAAATAATTCAGGAAAAATCTGAAAAAATCAGGAAAAATATAAAATCTTGAGAAACAGTGTTTAAAACTATATTTGACCTAACCTGACTACCAGAAAGATGAAATCATGTAGTACTTCTAAAATAAGAGAAAATAATAAATAAACATAACACAGTGTAGACGAATTCAAGACACGTATCTGAGTACGTATTCTGAGGACGGGCTATTACAATCCATCCACCTTACAAAAATTTCGTCCTCGAAATTTCAGGAAGGGGAAGGTGACGGTAGAGAAGGATAAGAAGAAAGAGTTTTACCAACTTAAGTTGTGAATAGTTGAGGATAACGCTCACGGATGACATCCTCTCGTTCCCACGTGGCCTCTCCTGGCACATGCCTATTCCAAGAAACCAATACTAATGGTATTGCCTTATTCTTCAAGGTCTTAACACTTTTATCCAAAATGGCCATCGGTTGCTCCTTATAGGACAGATCTGGTTGTAGCTCCAGTTCGGAGTGATCTAGGATATGACTCTCATCCTTGACATACTTCCTCAATTGAGACACATGGAATACATTGTGTACTCCGTCTAAAGATGGCGGTAATGCCAATCGGTAAGACACATCTCCCACACGATCCAAAATCTCGAATGGGCCGATGTATCTCGGACTAAGCTTTCCACGAGTACCGAATCGGATTACCCCTTTGGTGGGTGATATCTTTAAAAATACATGGTCTCCTGCCCTGAATTCCAATGGCCTTCTCTTTGTGTCAGCCCAACTTTTCTGTCGGCTCTGTGCTGCCCGGAGGTGATCTCTAATGATTCGGACTTTGTCTGTTGTCTGAATTAGAATCTCTGGCCCCAGAAGTCTTCTCTCGCCGACTTCGTCCCAACATATTGGCGATCTACATTTTCTTCCATATAATGCTTCAAATGGTGCCATCTTGATACTGGCTTGATAGCTGTTATTATAAGAGAATTCTGCCAAATGGAGATAGTCTTCCCATGATCCTTTGAATTCAATCATGCAGGCTCGCAGCATATCTTCAAGAATTTGGATAGTCCGTTCCGATTGTCCGTCTGTCTGAGGGTGATATGAAGTGCTAAATTTCAGACGAGTTCCTAGACTTTCTTGGAGACTTTCCCAAAAATGCGATCGGAATCTTGTGTCCCTATCTGATACGATGCTAACCGGAACTCCATGTAGACGAACTATTTCCTTCATGTATTTGTCTGCCAGAACTTCTGTTGTTTGACCTACCCTGAATGGTATGAAGTGAGCTGATTTTGTGAGGCGATCAATGATTACCCATACTGCATTATTACCCTTAGGACTGCGAGGTAGTGCTGTGACAAAATCCATGGTGATGTGTTCCCACTTCCATTCGGGTATCGGTAAAGGTTGTAGAAGTCCAGCTGTTCTTTGATGTTCTATCTTTATCTGCTGGCAAACTAAGCACTTGGCCACATACTGGGCTATCTCTCTTTTCATAGCATTCTACCAAAACTGTTTCTTTATATCTTGATACATTTTAGCCCCCCTGGGTGTATGGAATAAGCTAAACTGTGTGCCTCTGCTAGAATCTTCTGTCGAACTTCTCCCTGGGGAACACAAATTCTGTTACCAAAATATAGTGCACCATCCGAATGAATACGGATATCTGTTCTCAATCCAGCCTCTACTTGAGCTCTGAATTTCTGTAATCTAGGGTCTTCCTTTTGAGCTTCTTTAATCTCATTTATCAATGTCGATTGAATCTGAAGGGTCATTAACTGTCCTGCCTTATCAGTCCTTTGTACTAACATTAAGTCCAATCTTATGATGTCTTGAATTAACTCCTTCTGTTGAGTAATTTGGACTAGCATTCTATTTACTGGCTTCCTGCTCAGTGCATCTGGTACCGTATTGACTTTGCCCGGATGATATTGTAAGTCGATATCATAGTCTGCCATTAATTCGAGCCACCGTCTCTGTCTCATGTTTAATTCTTTCTGTGTGAAAATATACTTAAGGCTCTTGTGATCCGTGTAGATTAACACCTTGTCTCCCAGAAGATAATGTCTCCAGATCTTTAACGCGAATATTACTGCTGCCAGCTCTAAGTCATGAGTTGGGTAATTTCGCTCATGAGGCTTCAGTTGCCTAGATGCATAAGCTATGACATGATCATGCTGCATTAGTACACACCCCAGGCCTTTTCCGGATGCATCACTGTATATGACCATCCCTCCTCTTCCTGAGGGGGTCTTCAAGATTGGAGCTGTAATGAGTCTCTTCTTTAATTGCTCAAATGCTGCAGTACATTCCTCTGTCCATATATACCTTTCTCCTTTTCGGGTGAGCTTTGTTAACGGGGCTGCAATCTTAGAGAAATCTTGGACAAAGCGTCTGTAATATCCAGCTAATCCAATAAAACTCTTAATTTCAGTCACTGTCTTTGGAATTGGCCGGTCCTTTACTGCCTGGATTTTGCTGGGGTCAACTGAAATTCCTTCTTCTGAAATCATGTGTCCAAGGAAGGCTATATGGTCTAACCAGAAGTCACACTTGCTCTGCTTAGCATGAAGTTGTTCTTGTCTGAGAACCTGTAATACTATCCTCAAGTGTTCTGCATGTTCTCGATTGTTCTTTGAATAGATCAAGATGTCATCTATAAAAACAACTACAAACTGATCCAAATATGGCGAGAACACTCTGTTCATCAAATCCATGAAAACTGCAGGGGCATTGGTGACTCCGAAAGGCATAACTAGAAATTCATAGTGGCCATAACGGGTCCTGAATGCCGTCTTTGGAATATCTTCTTTCTTCACCTTTAGCTGATGGTAACCCGATTGTAAATCTAATTTAGAAAATACCCGGGCTCCATGCAGTTGGTCGAACAGATCATCAATCCTTGGTAAGGGATACTTATTCTTGATGGTAACTTTGTTCAATTCTCTATAGTCGATACATAACCGTTTACCACCATCCTTTTTGTTTGCCAATAGTACTGGAGCTCCCCATGGTGAAGTACTTGGCCGAATTAATCCCTTGTCAGAATATTCTTGCAGCTGTTTCTTTAGAATCTCTAACTCAGTGGGTGCCATTCTGTACGGAGCTTTGGATATTGGAGCTGTGCCTGGAACAGTATCAATGGAGAATTCAATCATTCTGTCAGGCGGGAGTCCTGAGATTTCAGCAAACACTTCCGGGAAGTCATCCCAAACCGGCATTCCCTTTTTCTGAATCTCAGCAGTGGTCATTCGAGTTTTTCTCTTAACAGTCTTAGGTTCCCCGTTAAATTGAAATTCTGGTTGACGTGGAATTCTGAACTCAATTCTCTTCTCCCGACAGTCAATAACTGCACAGTATTTGCTGAGCCAGGTCATACCTAATATTACGTCGTACCCTTTGGTATCTAGTACGAGCATATCTATGGTCAATGTCCTATTACAGAGTTCTACAGGGCACTCAGTACAAACTTTAGTAGACATGACTACTCCATTCCCTGTACTAATCTCCCATTGGTGGTCTAAAGACTTAACAGGTATAGAATGCAATGCAACAAAATGATCTGAGATGTAACAATGGGAAGCACCTGAATCGAAGAGGGCTAGAACAGGTTTTGAGTGTACCCTGATTTTACCTGTTATCACTTCTTCAGAAGCCTCGGCCTCTTCTTCCGTCAAATTGTAAGCTTGTCCCTTTCCACGTCCTGCTGCAGTCCTAACTCCTCTTTGGGCTGGGCGAATAGCTTGTTGTGGAGGAGGGGGAAGGGCTCTCCTGACCATTGGTCCCTGGTTCCTCTGTCCAATTGGCCCTGGAAGTGCTGGCAAGGCTTGGTTGGCTATCCCCATTCTTTTGTGGGGACATACTTCTATGGTATGGTCACGGGAACCACATACCAGGCATAACCCATTTGCACTACGGCAATTTTGTCGAGAGTGACCTGGTTTCTGGCAATAGCTACAAAAGGAAATTGGTTGGGTTACTGGAAAGGGGGCTGGTCGAAATGGTCGTCTCATTGTCGGAACTTTTGCTGCTCTGAATGGACCTCCTCTCCCCATTTGTGGAAATGGCCTCTTCATGGCCTGGTTCCTTATCAGGTTAACTTTCTTCTTCTCCAGTCCACGCTCCACTTCTCGAGCTATGGTGAGGACTTCAGAATAGGTTTTCAACTGTTGGGGCATTAAGAAGACTTGAATGTCCATTTGTAAGCCCTGTTGGAATCTACTTGCCCGCTTCTCCTCATCAGTCACCATGTATGGAGCAAAGCGGCTAAGTCTTAAAAATTCCGCGGCATACTTATCCACGGACCGATTCCATTGCTGAAGTCGGATGAACTGTTCTTCCATGTCTTTCTGAGCCGTGGCAGGGAAGAATCTACTATAGAAGCTTTTAGAAAATTTGTCCCAGGTGACAGGTTTTTCCAATCTTGCCTCCTCAGCTAGCCACCAAGTTCTGGCTACATCCTTTAGTTGAATCTTGGCGACCTCTACTTGATTTTCTTTTGGAACTCGGGCTGCGTTCAACAGATCTGTGGTGTCGATCAGCCATTGTTCAGCATCTAGTGGTTTCTCCCTCCCGTGAATATGGCTGGTTGCAACCGTCTAAAGTCTGATATATTCCCCGGCCTTTGTTCTTTAGGAGCTGCTAACTCTTGCCTGAGGAGTTCTGTTTGTTGTTGCTGATTTTCCATCATCGTCTGGATAACCCTCAGAATATCGGCATTCTCTCCCGTGGGTCCATTCGACGCTTGCCCGGAGTTGCTACGACCCGTCCTTCTATCCATACTTATGTTGGTAAAAAGATGACTGAAAACTGGAAAAATGGAAGGATTTTAGGACATAAGGGAAGGAATCAAGAAGGACCAGATAACTTTGTACATTGTAGTTGGCAATAGCAAATTAATGGAATTTGCTGCTTGATTGTACTATAGGTGTGAGAGCCTAGGCTCTGATACCAACCTGTAACGCCCCGATCCCACGGGTACGGGGACGTCACTGTGACGTATATACGCAGGTCAGAAATACCCTCACGTATATACGCTAACATTAGTACAAGCAAGAATCAGAGTACAACGAAGCGTAGTATTCATTCATATGCCAACATAAGAGGTACAAATTACAAAGTTATCACAGGATATGATATACTATTACACAATACATGTATCTTATATCACAGCCAAGTCCAAAAGTACGATTTACAATACGAACACAAGATGCTCACGAGTTGGATGAAGATCCCGTGAGTTGAAGAGAAAAGTCTGGCACAAAAGAAACCGAAACTAGTCGGCTTGCTCAACAAGGAAAGCTTGATCTTCTGTGAACGGCTCCACTTCAATCCAAGCTCCGGAACCTGAACATACAAATTCAAGGGAGTCAGGACCTCCCAAACAAATGATCAGGTTACAGCCGAATGGCATAAGAGACAAGAGTAGGAGAGTTGGAACAATATTATAAATAATCAGCCTGCAAGTGATGGAAACACAACGAGTTAAAGTTGGAAAGACATTGTATAGGCTTAGGTTACAGCTCCATGAGACTAGTACCTCGAAGGAATAATCCAAACAAGGAAACCCTCATCTATATACCTTTATCTCATGTCCCCGTAATCCAGGCTTATACAATGGATCCACAGTTGGCGTCTTTTATTATTATTACTTGTCTTACTTTGATATCTAGCTATGTGAACTAGCGTCCCAGCGTACATAGATCCATATCCGAGTAAAGCAATGTTGTTATTGGAAACCAGCGGGGGTATCAACGAACTATGTTTACAGTGGGTCCCGTACATGCCCGGGACCACGGTCCAGGATTGTTCCGTTGCTTGGTGACGGAACCAGCCGCAAGGCTAACAGGAGGGACTTATGTATGCCCTTTATCATGATGGTATCAGGAAGAGGGAGCCAGCACTCCCCTCGGTCGCCTGGAGGCCCACAGGTCAGACCGGATATTATAGTTGCACAACATACCTAATACCACTGTAAACACGAACATATATTGATAGCCGCATATTTCCCCCGACCCAATGCAAGTTGTCCTTTTTAGGATTCATTAGGTAATTATCAGATTTCGGGAATGAGCAGGAGCAAGTCAAGAATATCAGGAGTACAATTCGTACTATCATGTAAATCAAGTTGGTAAGAGTTATCATTCCCATTATCGTGATAATTATAAGAGTCAAGTGTATCATGCTTGGTGTCAAGAGATAGCATGATAAGAGGTGATATTCATCAAGTAACAAGTCATGAAGTAACAATATATAATGCATGTTCCAAGTATAAGACTTATTCCCAAGAAAACGATTAACCAAAGTAATCAGCCAAGATTAGTCGACTAGGGAAGATGACTAGTCGACTAATAAAAGAGTTAGTCGACTGTAGAGAAAGGGCAAGTCGACTAGTAGGGTGGCGTTTCAGGAAATCAGCGTTTTCAGAAAAAGGGTTAGTCGACTAAGGTGTTGGGGTAGTCGACTAGTCTGCTGCGTTTCGCAAAACGGCGTCTCATGAAGTCGCGTTTCACAAGCCCGCGTCTTGCCACAAGTCCGCGTCTCATGAATCCGCGTTTCACAAGTCCGCGTCTCACCAGAAAGAGTTAGCCAACAAGGGATGAAAGAGTAGGCGGCGTTTCAGGAAAAGGGCGCGTCTCTCAAGGTCGCGTCTCACATGGTCGCGTCCCACAAGGCCGCGTTTCCAAGAGGCGCGTTTCCCAGATTCGCGTCTCAGGAAGGTTAGTCGACTAGGGAGAAGGATTAGTCGACTAATGAAGTGCGTTTCAGAATAACAAAGCTGGGTTTCACAGGATTAGTCGACTAGGAAGAAAATGTAGTCGACTAATAGAGGGGTCTAGTCAACTATAAAGAAGGAATAGTCGACTAACAGGGTGCAGATCAGGAAGCAAGATTCTGTTAAGTGTTTTGTAGATAATATTACAAGTTATAGAAAATGTCCAAGTCTTGGCGAGTAGAATTACTCGCCTAAAAATGATCTTATGCGTCCAACGTTCCGGGAGAGTCCTTGTTCAAGTTGTCGTTACTTATCACCAAAACGATTTCCGGAATAATCGCGAGCGATTACCGAAAAATCTATGGTGACGTTGTTTGACAAAGAAAAGCTCGGCCCCAAACCAAAAGGAGGGTACCGGCCTTAGAGTCTTGTCAACAAAGAAGAGCACGGCTCCAAACCAAAAGGAGTGACCGGCCTTCGCAAGGTGATGGAGTGGTGATGGTAGTTTGGAGAAGGTGAAGACTTTGGTGGTGGTTTGGAGTTTGGGGTTGGTTTAATGGAGTTTGAAGAAGGAAGAAGATGAAGGTAGGAGGTTGTAGAGGTTGTTGTTGTGGTGGAGATGAAGGAGGAGTTGGTGGAGGTTAAGGCTTTGGTGAAGTGGTGAAGAGAAAAATGAAGTGGAATGGAGAAGGAAAAGTTTATATAGGATTTGGATTTGTGAAGGAGATGCCAAAAATGTAAAAGAGAGGGGGTTTTTGTAAAATGGGGAGGTGAGGTGGCTCTCTTGGCCGACCTAAGGTGATGGGAGAGGTGTTTGAGTGTTTGGGATATTTTGGAGAGATATTTTGGGAGGAGGAGATATTTTTGGTGGAAGAAAATGGAAGAATGGAGAAGGTTGGAAAATTTGGTGGAAAGAAAAGGAAGGAAAGAAAAAGGAAAAAGGAAAAGAAATATTAAAAGGAAAGATATTTTCTTGGAAGTAAAAGTGAAAATAATTAGAGTGGCGGATTCCCGGGATTCGGTCGCGGATGCGGAAATCTTTCGGAAAATACCGAAATCGTCCCGAAATCAAGTATCTCGGAACGACCCGTAAAAATTCTCAAAAATCAAGAATATTATGATAAGACTCATGGAGAAATTCGTTTGAAGAAATTCTATATAGGTTTTGAATTAAAAATCCTGGAATCGGGTGCCAGTATCGGTCGATGCCAGAATTGGCAAAAATCCGATAAATTCTGAAAATTCTCAAAAATTGCATTAAGATAGTAAATATTATTCTAAGCAATTATGTGAAAGCGGTTTCTCAAAATTTGATCCCAGTTGTAAATTAAAAATCTAGGAGTAAACCAGCGGTGCCGATTAATCCTGATTTTTAGGGTATTTAGAAAATAATTCAGGAAAAATCTGAAAAAATCAGGAAAAATATAAAATCTTGAGAAACAGTGTTTAAAACTATATTTGACCTAACCTGACTACCAGAAAGATGAAATCATGTAGTACTTCTAAAATAAGAGAAAATAATAAATAAACATAACACAGTGTAGACGAATTCAAGACACGTATCTGAGTACGTATTCTGAGGACGGGCTATTACAGAAAAACAGGCTCTAAGAGTCTCCAAAATCTTAGCTTCAAACAATGACAAGACCCCCCAATTTATAGGCCAGAAAAATATAGCCGTTGGGATCTGTCAGTGCTGTCAGTCGACCGGCCGGTCGAACCCCAACGGTCGGAAATCCGACCGTTGGAGCCTCCGGTCGACCGGTCGGTCGACCGAAACAAACCGAGAGCAACATCTTTCAAACAGTCGACCGCTCGGTCGACCGCCCACTGGGCTGCCAGACGTGCACAGACTTGTGCACGTCGGTCGACCGCACGGTCGACCGGACCCTGGTTCGGTCGACCGCCCGGTCGACCGAAGTGGCCTGACAGCCAGCTCCTGGTCTGTTAAGGGATTCAAAAGTAGATCTTTTTAACTTAATAAAAATCCCATAAATCCTCAATAAATCTACAAAAATAGTTTCAATGATATACAATGATATACAATCATGCTTGCACAAAATCAAGGCATGTTATAATAGATTTGAACTATTTTTGTAATATGGAAATATTGGCTCATATGAAAAACTGTATTTTCTCAAACATGTTTTTCTAAATCTTCTCCAAATATAAAAACAAGATATTTTGAACTTATAAAGCATAGTGTGTATGGATATAATCCACTACACAATAGAGATGAAATATCTATGTTTTTGATATCTAGCATATAACTTGGTTTTGGTTAAAGATGTGTATAATAGAGATACCAAAAACCAAAGTAGATATTTTGTCATAATGAAAAATCTTTTCTAAACATAAAATTCTTTTATGAAAGCAATTCTATCAAGAGTGTGTGTGTGTATACTTGAGCAATCCACCAACTATCTATCCTTTACATTTTAACTAAAACAAAACAAAATCTTATACCTAGACACAAGTCTTGATCTTGAAGTCTTCCCTTGAAGTCTTCTCATCTTCTTGACTTGGTCCAAAAGCAATCCAACGAGCTTGACTCTAGATGTGGTCTTGATGCATAGGCTCGTGAATCAACCGGTGCTAGCTCCAAATTATGACTTTAAATCCTTTGCTGAAGCTCCACACCTACTAAGATCTTGATAATGAATCTGTCACTAATTAAACACAAGATCATTAGTAATCATAACATCATGAGTTGATCATCATCAAAACTAGGGTGATAGGCCTTTGGGCCAACAGTTTCTTGGTGAAAAGAGGTTGAAGAAGGTGGTGTAGTTGTTGGAAATGGAGGAGGAGATGGAGGGGAGAATGGTGGAGGAAATGGTGGAAGAAGTTGGTGGTAAAAATGACCGATAACCACCACTAATGGCTTCCGTTTGCTGCTGTTTTCTGTGGCTTGTGCTGGCTGCAAATGAAGGAGGAGAAGAGATAATGCAAGAGAGAGAAGATGGGGATGTATGTGTATATATATATATAAAGGAGGGAAGGTTTATATTATAATATAGTCTCTCCATCATGAAACATGCGTTTCAAAAGTGGCGCCCTTCACAAAAGGGCTGCGTCCCAAAGCAAACCTGCGTCTAGCTGTTGCTGGACGCAGTAAACAAACTTGCGTTCAAGAAATACAAGGTTGCGTTGGTAGAATAGGACGAAAAAGCATGGGTGTCATGATCTGAGTTGATTTCTTTGAAGGACACAACATTAAATGCGGGATGGAGAGAGTCTTCGCATTTATTGTTGAACTTAGAGTTGGTGGAGCTCGCGTCAGGTAAGGAGAGAGAAAGTAAAATATTCGGATAGAATTCCGGTATCTGGGAAAACACCGGAACTCAGAAAAAGCCCGAAAATGAAGTATCTTGAAAAGTCTCCCAAAAATTCTCAAAAATAATAAATATTATCATAAGATTTTTAGTGAAATCGGTTTTTAGAAATTCAATTTCATTTTCAAAATAAAAATCCTGGAATTCACGGTGAACGGTGTCTACACCGGGTAGGCTGGATTTTTGATAAATTCTAAAAATTCTAGAAAAAATCATTTAGATAGAAAACATGATTTTAAGAAATACTGTGAAAGCTGTTTCTAGATTTTCAACTCCGTTTGTAAATTAAAAATCCGAAAGTCGGTCAGCGACACTAGTCGACATCGGTTTTGAAGATTCATAATTTAATTTCAAAAATTCCAGAAAATCATGAAAAATCTAGAATATTAAAAAATAATATTTGAAACTAAAATCAGTCAAATCTGAATGCCAAAAAGGTCAAATCATGCAGCACTGCTATATGAGTAAGATTTTAAATAACAGAAAATAAAATATAATAATAATAAAAATATACGCTCCAAAAATCAAGACACGTAACTGTGTACGTATACTGAGGATGGGGTGTTACACAGACTCATTCGAGCTGACTGCAGGTTATTTTCCCTTGCTCCTGCTCGTCATATTCGCAGTGAGCTCCGGGTACTCAATGTCAGAGAAGGTTCTCCTTCTGTGGGAGCGCCTTCTTTTGGCTGACAGGGGAATCAGGGTCTGCTGTCTGACTAGAGACTGCTGGTTCACACCTGATCCGCAACGGCACTCAGAGAGCATAGAGATGAGCCGTTGGCAGCAACATGATGAAGTGACCTGATTGGCACTTCTTTTCTTCGTCAAGTAATCCCTCAGATCCATGGGAGGGGGATCAAAGAGATTAGCCTCGCAACGTCGAAGACGGGAGGCATCCATGTGCTGTACAGCCTGGACGCAGGCTTCAGGGACGCGGTTCTCGCGTCGCAGCTGTACAACGCGCGTCTGGCGTCTCTTTTGAGATGAGACGCGAGTCTCGCGTTGCTGCTTGGTGCGTCAGGGCAGAGACACGTGGGAGAGAATGGGCTGCTGGGCCCCACGCCTATGGGCGCGTGCCTCTTGTGCTTGACGAGGCGCAGAGGCTTCACCTTGGCGTTTGGTGAGTTGGTCTTCAGAGGACCTAACTTGAGGAATCTCGCGTTTAGGCCGCCAAACGCGGACTTCACGTACTGGACGTGGCGCGGGCAAGGCGCCAGATTGTACGTTGCGTCCAGCCTCAGTTGGACAACCAGGGGCTCCAACTTGTAGCTGACGCGCACGCCTTCTCTATCGACGCTCAGCGTTTCGGTTGCGTCGAGGAAGTAGGGAGAGACCAACGACATCCTGATGCTGGACACCAGGGATTTTGACCACGCGGGTCTCCTGAGAGATGCTGACGCGGGTGTTCTGTGCTGCGCGGTTGATCGCAGCGAAAGTTGTGCCTGAGATCACGCGGGCCTTCTGAGAGGCGTTGGCGCGTGTATCTTGCTTGGCACAGTCGGCAACAGCAGCGCCCGAGAGAACCTCAGATCGGGTTTTGGGGCCACTCCCCGTCGAGACCCTGCGGCAGACGCGGGTCTTTGGGCTCTTGGAGCCGGCAGAGAGAAACTCTTCGTACTTCACTTGGTCGAACTCGACAACAAGCGATTCGACCATCTTCCCCTTATGAAGGACGTCATCTTGCGCCACGATTTGCTCATCAGTGACAAATGTAGTCCCTAGCGGAGTCGCCATCTCCTGTACGCGTCGGAAAAATATGTGTGCAATGTCGAGGTAAAATTTCCTTGAATCAAATGAAAGATTACAACAGACACTGATACTTCCAGTTACAAGGGAGGGAGGATATTGAATCTTGAATCCTCCCTTTGTTTAATGTTGGGTTCTTCAAGTGACGATGGAGAGTGAATCTTGTTCTCCGTTGACCAGGTGACCGTCACAACCTTCGGGGATCTTCTCTTCGGCTGGTAGAAGGAGTAGCACAGCTCTGTCTACCAAAACTCTCAAAGAGAAGATAGGAAAAGAGCAACTTGTACGCAGCAAGTTAGCTTGAAGAGTCGAGCTCTCTCTGTTGTATCTCTCCGGTCTCTTTGTGATCTGATCGACCGACCGTGTCTCTCTTCGTTTCTCTCCCTGTGTGTCTGTGTGTCTCCGTCCCTCTATAGCAACTGGGCTATTTATAGAGGTTTCAGGGGTGGACGTGCCCCCTAAAAACACTCCATAATGGGGGCTAACTTCCCCACTTCCCCGCTATATGGGGTGACTGGCCCAATAACCAGGGCGGTTATAACCGAGGCGCGGGTTTCGACTCTCGCGCCTTGGTGCTGAGACGCGGGTGTCGAGCCTCGCGCCTTGATGCTGAGACGCGGGTGTCGAGCCTCGCGCCTTGATGCTGAGACGTGGGTTTGGTCCCTCGCGCCTTGATGCTGAGACGCGGGTTTGGACCCTCGCGCCTTGATGCTGAGACGCGGGTGTCGAGCCCACGCGCCTTGATGTTGAGACGCGGGCTTTGGACTCTCGCGCCTTAAGGCTGAGATGCGGGTGTCGAGCCCACGCGCCTTGATGTCACAGTGGTGGCCATATTTAGCCTTGCGTCTGGATCTTGGATCTCTGCTTTCCAATGGCTTGTCTGTTAGTGATTTTTAGACAGCCTACAGAGGCTTGAATCAATTTTTACTTTTTTCTCTTCCTTACCCTAAATCAGTTTATCTCCAAATCCCCCCACAAACCCTAGTTTTTCTCTGATTTTCAAACCCCTAGTTTTCTCTCTTCCGTCCTAAATCAAATTGGTATAAGAGCCGAAAATCCTAACCCCCTTCACAAAACATCAAAACCTTAAATCTAGACTTTTTTTTTATCCTCCCCTCCAAATCTTTAGTTTTTCTTTAAGTAAACCCCCCCCCCACCCCAAAACCACCGATTCTTTTCCCTTAACTCTAGAAAAAAAAAAGAAAGAAAGAAAGAAAGAAAGAAAAGAAAAGAAAAAGAAAAAACATTGTTAGAAAATTCTCTGAAAATCATCTGAAAAATTCCACGATTTACTATTCAATCTTCTCCTTCCTCTCTTCCAACCCGAAAGAAACCCAAACTCTAATCGTCCATCACTGCTTATCTCCATCTCTCTTTCCCTCTCACCTCTTTCTTAATCTTATTTTCATGAAAATTTAAATTATAATTTCCAACAATCATTATCTCTTATCAAACTTAGCATCACCACTATCTTCTCCATCTCCTCCACCACCACCACCATCTTCTACATTTCCATCAATACCGCTCAATCAAATTTCTTTTTTTTTATGTGAACGCTAATTTAGCCTAAATCATTTTCCTCTTCCTCTTTCTTTCCACCGTACATCATCACCACAATCTCATCTTCCTCTCTTTCTCATTTTTATGACCTAGGGTTTTCTAAAAAAGATAATTATAAAATTAATAATATTTAATTTAAAAAATTGAGTTAATGAAGTAATATGGGAATTAAGGACGTGTTTGGTTGCAAGGAAGTGGGCGAAAGTAAAGAAATAGGAAAGTATAATTGCTTACTTCTCTATCTATCCAAACACTGAAAAAAGAAAATAAGAAACCTTTTTTCTTTTTTTCTTTTCTCTTTTACACAACCATTTCCTCACTTCCAGAGTGCTACAGTTAATTCTGTGGTCATGTAAATCTCATTTGTAATAAGTTGTAGCACAAAATAGTTAATTTTTTGATCATATAAATCTCACTTGCATTCTAATTATAATCTATTTTTTATTCTTCTTAATTAATTTTTATTTTAATATTATTTTGCGGTCAACTTTTCACTTTCACTTCCACATTACCATTCAAACACTGGAAAAGACATAACATTTTTCAAACCACACTTTCCAACAACATTCAAATACTGAAAAATTTACTAACCAATTCCCAAGTTTCAAAGGGAACTATTACCACTTTCTCACTTCTTCACTTCCTCACTTCCGCCCTTAATCAAACACATGCCCTAAGTGGGTCACATGCAAAACACGTGACTGACTTGGACAAAAATATTAATGTTATTATAGTGTGTGGTCAATTTGCAAGTTTTTATATCTTAAAGAGGTTTGGTGAAACACTTTAAATGGTACACGAATTCTTTCTAAATATACTTATTATCCCTCTCTTGTGCATTGCAGTCGCTTTTTTTTTTTTTACACTCATAACTGAATCATAGCTTTTGCACAAAATAAACGACAATTGAGATATAAAAAAAGTAGTCTATCCATTGTCTAAACACGTCAAAGGAAATAACCAAACTTGTCGGATAGATGATGAATGCATGAATACATGAAACCTTTTCTCCTCCTCAATTTTCTGGTCAACCGATTGGATAGGATTGCCACGCACAATTGTACTACTAATATCGGAGTTTGTAGTACAATTAGCGCTACTTTACAAACTTGTTCATTTTGCGATGTGACAAATGGAATCAAAGAGAAACAAGAAGCTGAGGATAATTCACGGCCATCTTCAACACCACCACTTTCACGTTCACTATTTAGGCGAAGAGTGATAGCATAGTTCCATTCATTGAAACCACACGGAGTTTAACAAAGCTTTACCAAGAGACGCGAGAAGAGTTGGCAATGAGTCTCTTTCTTTTCTACAAGAAATTTTTTTGTTTGCATTGTGCGTAGATTTCGAGATGTACAATGGTTGGCCCGGGGGGGGGGGGGGGGGAGGTTGGGGGTGGGGGTTGGCTACTCTAGGGTAATCATGAGTGGGTGGTTGTGATATTTTGAAATATTTTCAATCTCAAAAACATCTAATTAATCTCAAAAAAATTTAGTGAGTTTTGATTATTTCACTGCCCCAATTATTTTTCAATCACTTATTAAAGATATAATGTGAATTAAAGGTGAACTCAAAAAAGTATAGCTCTACAGTGTTGTGCTCATCTATTGTTGCTGTCTACTGTCCTCTACTTCTTTCCTTTATGCTGTTGGTACCTATTTTTATTATTTCTATTAACTCATCTAATGGTGCTGCTAACTACTTATGTTGTTGATGTAAGTTTCTTCATCGGTATTTTTACTGTTACAAGTTTTCTCATCTTCATTGTTATTCTCATTCAACTTGTCTTTTGTTTGTTACTGTTTGAATTCATGGCTGAGATCAAAGATGTTCGTAGTCTCATGAAAATTTTGATTATTATTGTTAAAGTCAAGGAGAAGAAATATTTATAAGTGAAGTTTAGGTGTGTTTTTTCTTGGTGTTTTTTCGACTGAGTTTGAGAATCTCTTAATACCTCATTTACTATTGATCTTTGAAAACTTGCTAATGAGATTTGAGGATCTCTCAAAATCCCCTTCTATTGAGTTTGAGAAACTCTAAAATCTTAACTATATTAATAAATATTTTTCACGCAGTCTCTGTGCATAACTGTTTTTATTGGCAACTTCAACATCAACATTAATTATTAGCAGTGCGACATGAGATTAGCAATTTAATATTTATTTGTTTCTCAATTTTTGTTTTTTGTTTAGAAATGTTTTATTTAGAAAGTCTTTATTTAGTTGTTGTAATAAGCTGTGCATGATTGAAATTTATGCTCCAGTTTGAGGGGAGTGTTAAACTCTCTATTTAGATTTATTAACTAATTAGGAGCCATATTACTTTATGTATTAGGAATCCTCTAGTTACATGATTAGGAGTTAAATTTTTTTATTCATTAGAAGTTTTCCTCATATGATGAGTTATAATCATATTTGCCTATAAATAATAATATAGAGAGGACTCATCAACTCTTTCAAATTCTTTCCTCTAAATTCTGATAGAACCTCCCTTGGATCTCAAACACCCTCTATGATTTCCGCTAAAAGATGCAGATGCTAAATGCAAACCCAAGTGGGTTGTCAAAAACCAAAATAGAATCCAAAAAGATCATCATCTTATCTACGTAAGTTGCAAGATCGAGAGAGAAATCAAAACAAACCAAATAAGAAGCTGATGCATACCAATATCCAAAAGATCTCAAAGAAAAAAAAAAAAACAAAAACAAAATACCAGTTGAAACTTCAGTCAAAAAGTGCTGAAACCAGGCATTAACCTACGCCAAACAGTAGAATCTGCCTAATCAACTTTCGGCATTGCATTCAGAACACCCAAAAATCTTAAAATCGATTCTAAGGTTACCAAAATCGGACTCCAATCCACTGAAATATCATTCTAGATTGTCCCTGTAACATCTCATGTTTGTTTTTCAGTTCTTAAACTATAAATCCTATGCATATCCAACCAATTCTCTTGGTGTTTGGTACTGCATACCAATCATCAAATCCTAATAAACCTTTTCTCTCTTCTCCCTTCCAGCGACAAACAGACGTGTATTAACTTCTTCAAATGAAGCCAAGCAAATCGGATCACCATGGAGAAAACTATTACGATTGTCTAACACCTTGAAATTGAAAGAAGTGCGAAAAAGCTCAAAAGAGACTAAAGAAATCTTTAGACCTTGACGAATTGAACAAAAGTGTTTCAAGAACAAAGCAAAACTAATAAGAAATAAAAGAATTAAGAGACCTTGACAAACTGAACAAATTTTTTTTCAAGAACAAAGCAAAACTAATAAGAAATAAAGAATTAAGAGACCTTGACAACCCGAACAAAAGTTCCTCAAGAACAAAGCAAAACTAATAAGAACTAAAAGAATTCTGAAGAAAAGTTGCAAAGAAGATTCAAATTGTGAAAACAAAAGATGAATTTCCTTAACTTGATACTTTTTTTTTATTGGTACTGTTCATGGAGAACAGTATCACCGCAGTACTGTTCACGTGAACAATAATTTTTTTTTAAATAGATATGAATTCAAGTAAGATTTGAGAAAGGAAAGTTAAAGAAAAGAAAAATAAGGAGAAGATGCTGAGGAGGATCTTTTGATGACAAGCAAAGATGATGACGGTGAAAATTGCAAAAGATCAAGAACTCAAAAGATCAAGAACCCCAGAGCTCTAATACGATGTTATGAGTTCGTTTGAGATTTCAAGTGAGGATCGTCTGAGTTTATTCAGGACCCTAAGGATATCATTTGAGTTTCCAAAAGAGGGTCGTTTGAGATCACAAGGATCCCAAGGGAGGATTTTGAGATCCTAAGAAAGGATCGTCTGAGTTTGTCTTAGATTTCAAGGGGAGATCGTTTAAGTTTGTTTTATATCCTAAGAGAGGATTGTTTTAGTTTGTTTGGATTTGTTGTCTTCAACATCAACATCAATAATTCAATATCTACATCAACAATTAGTTATTCAGCATCAACAATTTAGTTGTTTGGCATCGGCATCGACATTTGCTTTTAAGTAGTTTCAGCATTTATTTTGTTTAATTGTTTTGTTGTATAACTCTCAATGTCATGCTATTTTGAGATTAAGTAGGAATGTTAGATATATTAAGTAGTAGTTGTGTAGTTATTGAGTTCTAATAAGATTTGAATTCTTATATAGTCCTACTAGTATTACGAGTCATATTTTGAATGTAATTTGGTATTGCATTGATCTATATAAGGTGGGGATTGCTCATCGTTTTATGTAATTATATTTTTGTAACTTTTCTCAATATTAATAAAGATGTAGCCTTTTACAGTGTAACATGGTATCATGGTATTAGTTTGAATATAGCTTGTTCAAAGAGTTGTGATTTATGTCATAAAAGTAACAAATCTAAGAGATATCACAGATAATATAATGAAAAAAATATTTTTCTTGAAACTGTTTGGATATTTATAGTTAGAATAAATAACAGCTCAATGTTGATTTTGATGTAGTTGGAGTTGCATGCAGTTCTAACTCCAGTAGTTTACGTTTGGGTGGTCTTGTTGCTATTGGAACTACGACTTATTGGTTGTAGTTTCAAATAGTTCAAAGATAAAAAAACTGTCATATTAGTTTTTTTAAACAACTTCTATGCAAATGCAACTTCATCATGTATTAAATCAAACAACTGTGTTTATTTTCTTGTAGCTGGAGCTACAACCACCAGTTATCGAACAAGACACACGATCTCGTGTCTAACTACAAAAATAAAAACTACATGCGTGTTTGTTTATCGTAATTGGCCCGTAAATGATAAAATGCAATTGCAGCAAAATTACTTACGATATTTTTTTGCGACCATAAGTCATAAAATGTACTTGCAGTCTGAACAATTAATTTTGTGGTCATGTAAATGTCACTTACAGTCATTTGCAGCACAAACAGTTAATTTTATGGTCATACAAATCTCACTTACATCCATTTGCAGAACCACTTGCAGCACAAACAGTTAATTTGTGGTCATGCGAATATGTATTGCAGACAATTAATTGTAATTAAATTAATATTTTTTATTATTAGATTAATATTTTAAATTATGAAAAATTTTAATTATTAAATTAAATTTAATTATTAGATTAAAATTTTTATTATTATTCTAATAAATTCATTATTAGAATATTTTTATTAAGAAATTAGTAATATGTATTACTAGATTAGCATTTTTTTACTATTTTTATTATTTATTTAATTTTTAATATTTAATATTTTTATTATTTTACTATTTTAAATATTTAATATGTTTAAATCGTCAAACAATTAGTTTTGTTATCAACTTTTCCACTTATGACTTACACATTACCATTAAAAACACCGTTAAACACTATATATTTTGTCACTTATAATTGCACATTATCAATCAGATACCGTAAAACTTATTTACGTAAAGCTCACTTACTACTGTAAAAAAAATTTATTACTTACGACTTACGATCTCTTACAACAAGCCAAACATGTCCTACATGTAGTTGGAACTACATCGTAGTTTCAACTACGTCAAAATGAACAACTCCTAAGCCAAAGTCCCATTCTAAGCTTCGTCGAAACAAAAAGTGAGCTGAGAATTAGCTCGGGCCTTCATACGAGTTCCTTTATGGCCCTGGTGTGCATATATTGTGTCTTTCCTCTTGCATGATTCACTGCTGGATCATCACGGAGATTAAATGGTTTCCCGTTTTAATACTCAGACACGCACGATCCAAAGTCCTATTTTAAACTGATTATTCTAGATTATTCAAATGTAGAAGTGATATTGAAACAATCGAGTATGCAATAATTTAGGATCAAGTTTTGATATGTAAATACCATTCACATTTCAATTTATGGGCTACAAATAAACTCATGAGATAATAAACAAGTGAGTGTGTGATGCAGACAGGGAGGCGAAGACGACGATTGACGCGAGCTAGATCTCATTCTAGCGCTGATGAACCCTAAAGAGATTTTCAGATAGGGGTAACTACTTGAATTCACGAGCAAAAATGACCCGAATTCACGAGCCAAAAGAACAACTCAAATCCACGAGAGAATATAAGGAAAAAACTTAAAGATTATTTATTGAAAACTGAATTACAAATACAAAAAATTCAAGGGCCTTTATAGGCTCAAAATAAGTCATATTCTACCTATGAAGCTAAATTCAAAATAAAGAAAGAAAGTTTAAAATAAAGAAACAAATTAAAACTAAACAGAATCCTAAACAAAGTCTGAGTCTGATTGATTTTCGCGTGGCGATCGACCGCTTGGTCTGTCTTTCAATGCCAATCGATCGGACCATCAACCGGCGAGAGAGTTGAGCTGTCTGTTCTGAGTCTACTTCTTATCAGGTCAATCGGGGGACTGATTCTGACTTTTCCTCTTTGGGTCGATCGGCCTGCCAACAGTGTCTGCTTCTCTATTGTTGATTAGTTCTTTCTTCATATTGCCCGGTCGACCAGGCGATCGACCAGGTGTTCCGCCTGGGCCTTTAATGAACCTCAATCTGCTTCCCAGCTCTCCTCACCAGTCTCCTACATCAGTCTCTTCTCTTCAAAAGAACTCACCCTCGAATTCCTATCAAGCTGATGGCCTAAGGATATAAGCAAGGACACTTTCTTCTTCGTAGATTCTGGAGGCGCTGGAATCGGCCTCATGGCAACTCTCTTGCCCCTCCAAGTAAACACATATATGTTCTCTCTTTCCTTGTGGGTAGTGTCAATATCATATTGTGATGGCCTTCTCAAAAAAATATGACACTTGTTCGCATCCACAACATCGCAAGTAACAAAATCTCGATAGAACTTTCCAATAGAAATAGAACATGACACCTATCTGTTACCTGTAGCAGGGGCCTTTCTTGATCAACTCAATGTCGTAAGGATGAGGATGTGGCTTCATCTCTAGTTTCAAATAATCTACGAGCGCCTTTGACATGATATTCTCACAGCTCCCATTGCCGATGATAAGATTGCACACCTTATACTTGATTGAATACTTCGAATAGAAAATTTGGTATCGTTGTGTGGTCTAGGGGATCTCCTGATTGCAAAGTACTTTCGGAACAATACAAGCGACGGGATCTCCATGTTCTTCGACAAAGTCAAAATCTTCCGGCTCTGTCTCAATTAGCACATCGTCTTTTTCTTCATAGTCTGCCATGTTGACGGGCCTCCTCTTCCAGCACTCATTGGACCGGTGTCCAGGTTCATCACGCCTGTAATATTTGCCAGCCGGGTTTGTCATGTGGATTCTCCTTGCCCTTTGTAGTGGGCGGTTGCCGTCGCCGGTTTGCTGGTGGGGTGTCAATTGCCTTACGAGCTGGAGGTTGTTCGCTTGATGTAGAATCTTGCGGGGTTCTTCTGTTGCCGGATGCCTTCTCTGCTGCGCCTTTGAAAGATAAGCAACCTCTCAATTTTCATTACTTTATTCTATGCCTCGTCGACAGAGAACACGTCTTGGATGGCCACACGTTCCTGGATGCACATCTTGGATGGCCACACGTTCCTGATGGAGTACTTTAGCCCATTGATATACTTTAAAGTCTGCTTCTCCTCCGTCAAGGATAGGTCGCATCGCGACAAAAGGCGATAGAACTCCTCTGTATGTGCCGCAATAGTTCTTGTACTTTGTTTGCATTGCTCAAATTGGATGTAAAGAATATGTTGATAATTGGGTAGAAGGAATCTACCTTGAAGAAATTGTTTCATGCGTCGCCATGTCATCACAAGTGGTTTGCCTTGGCGCCTTCGTGTGATCTGCAGTTGGTCTCACCATGCGGCTGGTCCTCCTTTGACTTGTACACCACGAACTTGACATACTTTTTCTCGGGGACGTAAGTCATATCAAAGAACATCTCTACTTCATAGACCTAGTCCAAGAAGGATTCGATGTCAAGGTTCCTACTGAAAGAAGGAATTTCGATTTTCATCCTATACTCGTTAGGATTTGGATCTCCTCTTCTCCTATCTGGGTTAGAAAAAGAAAATCCTTCTCCCCTATTGGGATTAAGATTTGCCATCCGCCTGGGCCTCACCCATAGACCATCCGTTCATCATAACCTTCCTCTTCGAAATCGTCTCTGGGATAGAAGGCGTTGATGAGTTCTTCCTCATCGGTAAGATCTTCTTAAGGAAGTTGTCGTATAGGACGTCTTGGTGGTGATGATTGTTGATGTGGTTGTTGACGTGGAGGTGGTCATTGGAAAGGAAATTGCTATGGTAGAGGTTATGGATGAGGATTACCTGATGGTGGTGGATGTGGTAGAGGAAGATTATTCGATGAACGTTCACACTCATTCCAGTACGCACAATTGGCAAGGTCTCGATCATCGAATTTGAGAGATTACCTCTTGATTTCTTGGACCAGAGTGTCCATGGTTGACTCAAGAGCACCAAGTCTCCCTTCAACAACGTTTACGCTCGTGGAGAGGCTGGACTGCTAATCGTCGCCTCCGGCCATCGTCGGAGCGTTTGCCGAAGTTCTGACACTACTTGACACAGACGGAAAAGTGGAGAAGATGATTGACGCTGGTTAGATTTCGTTCTAATTTGATTACATTAAGCTGCAAATCTCACCAAAGAACCAAGGCCAGTGTTGGTAGAATTTACAAAATCCTTCTGCATAAAACCGTATTAAGATCAACCTCTCACCACGTCAGCTATTTTCCAATTTCTTACTGCTTGCCAAGCTCTTACTAAATCACTTAAACTTGGGAATATCATAGGATAGGAGATTTGAGCACCCAAATACTTAAATGCTTCACCATTAATTAGTAAGGAAAGATATTAAAAGCATGGTAATTAATATGACAAGATGATTAAAGTTCAAATAGGCTGTTAGATTTTCATATGTTGACCTTTTGGCCTGAGAATTCTGACTGAATAATCAAATTCCAATTTTGAAGTTCATGGCTTGCCAACGTCGATACCAACAATGAATTAAAATTCCTTTATATAATAAATAAAATGCGTTCATTTTTCTTTTTTGCTAACAAAAAGATATGTTAGGCCAAAAAATTAAAAAAAAAAAAGAAAGAAAATTAATCAATATGAAAAATGCAGAGCACATTTTGCCACCACCATCCACGTCACAAATAAAGGGGCAAATAGCATGACTACATTAACGTGCTTTTTCCTATTTTTTCATCAACCAGGGCTCAAACTGCGCCAGGGTGTCACATTCAGTGCACAAGAACGAGGAATTTTAGCCTTGGGTACCGCATCCTCACTCATATTATTCTCAAGTCCTTACCATTTAAAAGTAAACAAGGTTCATTCCCCACATATCAATCACTACAAAGCCATCAAAATGCGCCATTCTATCTTCTTCTTCCTCCTCCTCCTCCTCCTTCATGGAGTACTCTCCTACGACGTTGAGTTCCCCACGGGCCGTTCAGTTCCCGTTCCATTCCCTTCAACGTACGAAGACGACTTGAAGGCGAGCGTCATCTTTCTCGATAGTGACGACACTGGAACAAAGCAGCCGGGTTTCAAGGCTGCAGTGGTCGTCGAGGCCATCACCGGGAAGTACTCGTGCTCGTTGGCTGTTTTCCTTGGCGACGTCAAAGTTTGGTCTTCTGATCATTTGGTGAAGTTTTGGGCCGAGGGAGCTTGTGTCGTAGAGCTGACCAAGAGCGGGGATTTGCAGGTCAAGGACAGGACTGGACTTGCTGGATGGAGGACAGGGACTTCTGGGCTTGGCGTGAAGGTTAGTTTTGAAAGGAAAAGTAGAGTTAGGACCCTAGGATGGCCATTTTTCTTTTCTAATCCTCAAGAGGGGACCTGGTTCAAATCTCTCCTGTTCATTCTTAAATGGAAAATTAGACAATTTCTTCTTTTTTTCCCCATTGTTTCATAGGTAAACTAAAGTCATTTGCATAAGTAGAAAACCGCGAACATAATTTATACTTCTCTATAATGAAAAGTACGCGTGTTGGACGTTATTCTTGCATACATGTAGCATGTATTGAAGTAGATCTCATTTTGATTTCATATGTATTCGTACGTGTCGGAAAATCTAGTTTGACATAAATATGAAGATTATCTAATTAAACAATACTTTTCTGTAATGGAAAGTGTGTGTGAATTGTGATTGGATCGTTATTTTTGCATATGTATAGCATGTATTAAAATAACTCACACTTTAATTTCAGGTACAAATGTACGTATCCGACAATCTAGTTTGACATAAATATGAGGTTTATCACTAAACAAAAGTTTACCTTAAACTTAGGGAATTACAAATTAATCTTCCCATCTGAAATCCATAGAGATTAACTGCATCTAAGAACACATTTCCCCTTTGACTTGTGCTCTAATCTGCTCTCTCTTTCCCTTCAACAGAGCCTCAAGTTTCAAAAGAAATCTGGCAATCTCATTCTTGTTGATGCAGAAAATCATACAAAATGGCAGACCTTCGATTTCCCTACAGACACACTGCTGTGGAGCCAGCAGCTAAATGCATCAATGAACCTGACTTCTGCAGCCATTTCATCTCCCATCTACTACTCATTCGAAATCCACAGCAACAAGCTCGGCCTCTATCTAAACATTGAAGACCAGAAGTACTCGTACTGGGAGCTAAAACTCTTCTCAAATGCAAGCATTTCATTCGTCAGGTTGGGTTCGAGAGGCCTGAAACTTTTCAACAAGAACTTAAGAAAGATTGGTCAGATCCCAGCAACAGGGGAGCAAGCAGTAAGATTCTTAGCACTCACAAGAACAGGAAACTTGGAGCTTTACTATGCCAGCAAGACCTATAACAATCAGATTGTGTTTGAATCATCATACCAAGCTGTCCACGACTTCTGCGATCTTCCACTCCCTTGCGGCCTCTTTGGGATTTGCACGCGCTCCATGAACTCCACTTGCTTGTATTTACCAAAAGAGCAGAGGGATCACAACTTATACTGTGATGAGAGCTATAACTCTGAGATGCAGATGGTGGAACTGGGAGGAGTAGACACAGTTTTGAGGATGGCAGCACCGGTGACCAATTCAACTGAGGATGAATGTGTGAGTTCTTGCATGGAAGACTGTTCATGTGCTGCTGTGCTGTATGAAGAACAAGAGTGTTTTCACTACGGACTGGTTGCTGGTGCCAAAAAGTCGGAAGAGGGGCTGAATCCAGTTACTGGGTGAAGGTCCTGAAGGATACAGGCGAACAACATGGCATCTCTTCAAGTCTTGTGAAGAAGATACTGGTTTTGGGTGAGTGGGTTAATGTAATAGCTATCTGCTGTATTCTGGGAGGACTTTTGTACTGGATCCTCCAGATTCGGTGCAAAACAAGAGAAATTTCAGGAACTAATAACGACTGACCCCAGTATGGGTATAGACTAATAAAATTATCTAAATAAGAAAATACTGTCAGGTGGAAAAAAAAACCTTGTTGGATGTCAAAATACATAATGGTATAATTATCAAGTGAGGGGAAAAAAAAAAAAAACCTTAGAAGAGAGTTAGCGATGTTTCCATCTCCAGTCCTCTTCATCTTCTTCAGAAGCATCAACAACTTTGTCCTCATATTGAGAATCATAACCTTCACCAAAAGGGTCAATGATTTCGTCTCTCTCATCTCCCGATGACTCTTCATCAGGATAATCGTTCCGTGGATTATCTTCAGCTGCAGTCCAAAATGGCAGTTTTAGATGGAAAGGAAGTAGGCAATTATAAAAAAGAAATGACTGATGTGTCCAAGGACAAAGTGATGGAGAGGAGCAAAAAGCCAAAGAAAAAAAATTTGCAATTCTCTTCTTTCATTCTGCTCGTAACAAATAGGAATATTTTCAGACTTGAAAAAACAAATTTGATTTTGGTCCTAGAATTTGAATGCTTCACTCTTTCTCTAGCAATAAAAAATAAAATAAAATAAAAGGCAAGCTACAAGAGACTCCCTTTAAACTATTTATTGCCGCCAGCTAAAAGACCAGGCACAAGAAACCTGACAAATGTTGATCCAGAATATCAGAAAAGTAGATTACTTTGCATGTGTGATGTATGCGTCCAACGAAATAGGTAACATTAAATGTTCAGTTTTGGATGGTTAATTATTTTTTTTCATAATTGATTATTACTAAATTTTTCTAAAGTTTTAATAGTTTGTACTTTGTATTTAGAAAGAGTTGGGTTTAAAAGTTAGTGTGAACTTGGCGTTAGTTTTGACAAATAATGGCTAATGACCACCAGAATTATGCATTAATTAAGTTTTTATGAAACAAGTCTGAAGTTGAAAAGTCGTAGGGAAAAAAAAAAAATCTCAACTTAACAAAAATAGGGATTGAAAAATTTGTGAGCACTCATTTATTATAAACGACACTACATCATTGGATTGTAATTGGAAAGATGAGACGAGCAAGTGTTCTAAATTTCAGCCGAAATTTCGGAAATAAACCCCCGCCGACACGACACAGTGACCCCGCCAACGAATTTCGTTTTTGGGGCTGTGTCACTGAAATTTCTTTCCTTTTTGAACCTGATACCCGACCCGTACCCGCTAATATAAAAAAGAGAGAAAATTAGGGCTTTGTCGGGGAGAGAGACAGAGAAAGAGAGTTATCACTGAGACTGCAAGTAATTGAGCTCCAACGAGGCCCCACGAGCCCCGCCGAGAAGCTGCAAACCCGTGCGAGCAGCGACGAGACAACTCAGGCAAGTTCTGTAGTTTTTTTGTCATTTTCCTTTTTTTTTTTTGCCATTTTTATTGATTTTGTTCTGATTTTTTTTTTAATTTTCAAGTGAGAACCAAGAACTGAGAACCGGATTGGATTGCTCTCTCGGTCGGGGGTGACTTCGAACAGTGAAAGTTGCCGAGATAAGTATACCCTAAACAAGATGGTTTTATATATGTATTATCTTGATATATCATATATGTGATATTTTAGGACATTTAGGATATACTATATGTGATATATATAACTTCCGAAATTGACACCGAAATTTACTAAATTTCCTCGATATCTACTATCCGACAATTAGTTTTTGCTGTCCAAAATTGACACAAAATCTGACATTTAGAACATTGGACGAGTTTTGAGAATATTTGCAGGATGAGATGAACATTAGTCAAATGCAATGCCCAATTCAACCCCAAGAGGCAGCATTTAAATAGTATAAAGATAAGATGAGTAATGCATGCAACTACTGTTTCACTGCATTTACAGTAATCTTGAATCTGTATGGACAGGGATTATTCACAGGCTGAGAAATTAGTCAAATGCACCCCAATCAATTCAACCCCAAGAGTCAGCGTTAAAATAGCATTAAAAGATAAGATGAGTAATGCATGCAGCTACTATTTCACTGCATTTGCAGTTTTCTTAAATCTGTATGGACAGGGATCTCTGATGCGAGAATTTAGATCTATGTCAGGACTTCTATCTGGAGGTTGTAAAAGTGATTCTTAGGCAGACTTCATGGGACTGTTTATATTTATATTCATCATTATCCTAAGAGTCTAAGAGAACACCAAAGGAATTTTACTGCTTTAAGCCCTAAACAAGGAAACCTTGCTTTCACAACCAATGAAATTAAGGCATGACTCAGTGATAATAAATGAGTAGCATAGGCTTCTGAGAGGTCCTAGGTTCAAGTTTGGTTCTGGCCTTCACCCAGAGGCTGATTTTGAAAAGCTAGTCTCCCCAAAAACAAATTATACCCTCAGAAGTGAAACAAGACAATATCTGAATAAGCTTTCCTTTCATATCACTTGCTGTCCTAGACACCAAAGACAACTTAAAAGAGATTAAAAATTTATGCATCATACCATTTGAATCATCAGTTGCATACTCGGGATCCGAGGGGCCATCATAGTAATCATCTTCTTCATTTACTTGCACCTGGAGCAGGCAGATCATGTTTCAGTATGACTACAGTCATGTTTGAACCAGATTAAAGAAAATGAAGTGATGTGATTAGAGTCCATACAAAGGGTATGTGGTTGTAGCTTCATCTCCAATACCATTTGCACCATCTTCAACAGTATATAAGTCATACACGTACTCCGTTCTAGAAGACTGCCCTCCACTCATACCACCATTCACAGATTCTGTTCACAAGGATAGCAATTAGTAATTCAACTTGACAGCAGTAATCAGATAGGTCAAACCTTCTCAAGTTAAGCTATAGGTTACAGTTTTAAAATAAAATGCAAATATGTAGTACTGTTACAACAATTTTACATATCCAGCACAAGTCGAGCAATATATCTAACAAGAGACCCACTCAGTAAAGTACTAATCTAAGAAAACTATGAAAGAACATATCCTTCTTAACTTTACTTGCTTTGGGCCTCAAAGAAGTATGCGTAGAGAATAACACTTCAAGTGTGCAGTACAAATCATAATCTCGTGTTATGTTGTGCCATCAACTATCTGGTCACTGTTACAAACCATATTGAGTACCCTAAGAGTGGCACATATAATAAGTGATACATCATGATGGGGATCCAGATTGGTGAACTCATGTTTGTGGGAAGAGGCGTAGCTGATTTAGGATTTAGGGATTTGATCTGATCTTAATTTAGGGATCTGATTTAACTTGATTTGATTTATTTTATTTCTTTAGTTGGTGCATGAGTCGTGCACGTGAGTGGTGCGTCTATTTGAAGGCTGCAAACTCTTGTGTAATTCAATTATGGCTTGATTAATGAAAAATCTGAGAAACCCTAATTCTCTCTCCAAATCTCTTGCGTGTGATTCATGAAGAATGGGCGTGTGATTCACTGGGTGTGAAACCCAACTCTACATTTTTCCCTAATCCCTAATTTTCATAAACCCTAATTTCTATCTTGCTTCTTGTGCTACGTCAAATTGATATCAGAGTTGAATTCCTGAAACCCTAGGTCTAGATCTTATTATTCTTCTCCTTTTTCTTCTTCTTTCTTCAAAATTTAGTTTTCTTAGAATTTGAAAAAAATACTAT